>JASDQU010099902.1:360805-375978 GCA_032191745.1 Picea mariana | reverse complement strand
CCCCCCCCTTTCTCGTGGGTAATCATGGATACCCCATTTTTTAACAGCCTATGGAGGCCTTCCTCCAGACTCGCCCAAACTCCCAGCAAGCACCCTCGCATTTCTGAATCCCTTACTCTCCTCCCCCCTCCCGCGGTCACATTCTGCTCATCCTCTACACCTTCCTGGTGCACAACGCGACCATGAGCCGAAGCAACAGCGAGCAGTGTACCTGCCCCATCTGCACTCTGGAGGATATGCAGGGACAATTTCAAGGACTGCAGGTCGAATGTCGAAGAATAAAGAACCAGGCGAACTCCAGGCACAGGGGACTACAGCAAGAAAACCGGCGAATTCAAGAAACTGTGGTTGCAGTCCAAAACCAAATGTAGAGATTAGAACACAAGCACAATCAGGAATTAGCCATTGTGTTGCGGGGAGTAAATCGGAACATAAGGCAGCTCGAAGAGCTCAACCAACGCCGTCCTCAGCATCTTGTTTGCTCAGCAGGTACAAACGAGTCATGGATCCCCTCCACCTTTCATTCAGTGGCCAGCAATCAGCGTGATCAAATGGCCCCGAGATTTTCCGATCGCGTTTGGGATGGAGCAAACCAGCAACACAGGGGCACTGATCAAGCTGAGGAGAACGATGCGAGTGATGAAGCAGGCCCCTCTCACCGATAGCACAGGTTTTCATGAATTGTAAACACCATTTTTTGTTGCACAGTTTCATAGCCATTTTTACATGGCAAGTCTATAGTGCATACAGCACAATGGTTATCAGACGCGTTGCTATAAGAAAGACAGTCTGTATTCTCGACACTAGCAGAAAGATAGACCCACAGTCAACTCTTTTTTGTAATATGGCCAATTTTTGATAATATACAAATACCTGTTTCTGTTAAAAAAAAGAACCTAGTTCAAACTTCAAACCCCCCACAGGTCAAAAGTTGCCTAGGTCATGCAGCTAGCTAACTACTACATCCAAGACCAGGTGGAAGTCTCAACAACCTTGACAGCCCACAACTATATCAAATCTCAAAAGGTGAGACCAATTACAAGTCTCGGAGGATCTAGCAAAAAAGATAACCCTCAATCACAACTTCATTTAAGCCAAAAGTGTAAATTTGGCAAAATGGATACCCCTTGATCATAGCATACAATCTGAGCATAGGGACACTTCCTCAAAAAAGGATCAATTATGGACAAAAAAAACCGTAGGCCAACAAAGAAATGTTTTAACTTCAAGCAACATATTTGTATCAATTTACATATAGTATTTAACCCAAGACTAACAATAGAGCAAAACTCTGTGCCCTCTAGATCCTACTTAAGGTTGCAGTGAACAAAAAGATTAGCAAGCTACATTGCTTTGGTGACTCCAAATTTTTTATGGACTAGACAAATGGTAGAAATAACATTTCTAACTTGGAGTTGGGGCCTATTCTGGATAGGAATATGGAAAAGAAGGTGCTTTTTGAAGAGGTGTCCTTTGCTCATATCTACCGAGAATTCAACCACAAAGCAAATAACTTATCAAAGGAAGCACTCATTTTGGAGGAGCGTTGTTTGCTTGTCCATCAGATTAAGGACCATACTCCTACAGATTTGATGAACTAAAACTATTTTGATGAATGACTTTTTGGTCTTGCTTTATTTTTTTGTTTAAGTAAAGTTAGAACATGGTTTTGTCTTAGAATTAGTATGATGTTCGAAATGTATGTAAGAGTCAAAGTCATAAGATAGACTATAGTCTTATCTGAAAGTAATATAGGCATTTCATAAAGTCAATGGCTGCTAACAATCTGAGTCGAAGGGATAATCAATGTGTATTTGATTTGATTTCCACTCTAAATATCAATACAATGATTTTTTCTCGGATAAAAAATGGAGTTAATCAAAGACTATTAATGCACCATATAAATACAACGCCAACCAAAAGATTAGAATATTAAGGCTTCTTTTGAAACGCCAACCAAAAGATAGGAATATTAAGGCTTCTTTTGAAAATTATGCAAGTATCTTGGGGCTGTGGTTTAAAAAACATTGAATCCTGACTATAAATGAAAAATAAACAATTACCTAAAAAATGAAGGACTGCGAGGATTTCAGAGACATCTAATGATCTGAAACAAACTACTTGTGTCTAGAGAAATTGGCCAAAGTACATTAAAGTGGACAAAAATAGGGAGGTGCAACGGATTTTTAACCAGATAAGAGCGAACCCGGAAAAGGTAAATGTGGAACATAAAACCCAGCAAGGAAAGAAAACATATCAATACAAAACATGTTACGTAGAAACTCGACTCTAAATTATATTGCTAGACAAATGGAGATAGCGAATGAGCAACGATAAATGATATAAATATCGGATTAATACAGTCACAGCAACAAAGAGAAACCCAAAAAACAAGAACCGACAACTAGCTGCCCTGTGATAAAATTGGAGTGTGTAGCGTATGACAGTGCCGATAAAAAACATCTCAACTTTCAATTTTAGGTCGGGAGAGAAGCTACATATACGAGAAAGGAAAGCCGCTGTAGAAACATCACAATCGAAACCCTATATTTGCAGAACGAGAAATTTTAATGAGCAGTGACTTGGCCAACATATAGCACCCGACCATACTAACACTAAAAGACCAATTTCAGTACGCATTACGGATAAAACCCTATGCGTTCGAGTTCAAATAATACAGCAAACGAACCATTATTCTATCAGATGGCTAAATGGGATGTACAGAACGCACCAGATATGCAGATTGAAGAACATTAGAAGCGACGGCCTTCGACTGAGATCTTCTGGCGAGCCTGGACACCAATAGCGAACCTAAAGCCATGGCTGTCTCTCTTCCTCCAAACTGATTATGAGTTTTAAAAAACCTGGGCTTTCCAAATAATGAGGCAAGCTAAATCAGACCTGCTCTTGCAAAGCCCTCTTACGCGCTGCAAAACCCACGCTCTAAAACCCTCGCTAAAACCCTCTTCGCTTCAACCCTCATAAATATACCTACTACAGCTAAGCTAAAACAAAAAGACATGAATGGGTTTAGTTGTCGTCCGTAGAAGAAGTTTACCGAAGATTCTACAACTATGGTAGCGAAGAATATTGCATTTATAGAACAATCTAATATCGTGTTCCACAAGAAAAGGAGTGAAACACACCACATAACTCGTGTTTAATTTTTAGTGGCAAACTTCAATTGTGGTTCTTATTGGATTCAATATTCGTGAAACACACCACATAACTCGTGTTTAATTTTTAGTGGCAAACTTCAATTGTGGTTCTTATTGAATTCAATATTCTTTTCTAAGTTTGCACAGCGAACAAGTGAAAATAGCAACAAAGTTGCTTATATTTTTTTTTTCATTGGAAATTTCGAGTGGGAAACTCACTCGATACTTCCTCACTTCATGGATGATATGGGATGTTAAACAGTGATCCCAGCTGTGACTTTTGCCCCAACCAAGAGAGTATTTGCAAGTCTGACCCCAGCGGTGACTTCTCCCCCAACCAAGAGAGTATTTGCACTTCTCCCCCAACCAAGAGAGTATTTGCACGTCTTACCAACAGGTATAAGCAAAGTTGCTTATACCTGTTTCTTAAAAATGTGTTAAGATAATAGTTTTATATAGTTCAAAGCTAAAAGTTAAGGTAAAATTAAGAATGGATTCTATATATATATAGCCAAGTTAGATTTTACTCTTAAAGAGTAAGATACTTCATTTCAAAACTGTTGGTTTATTAACTAAAGAAAAAAACTAAATTAGAGAATAGAACACATGATTGATGGATAAACTCCTTGATTAAAACTGTTGGTTTATTAATGAAAGAGAGAAACTAAATTACAAAATAAAACACATGATGGATAAACTCCTTGATAGGAAGAATACTATAATTAACTTTGTTTGTGTATATATATATATTAAAATGAATTTATATTCCCCCGGATGGGGTGTTAGTGAGAGACACTTGGCGTGAAGCGGGAGAGAGGACAGGCCAGCAAGGCAGGGAGCCATGTGCTGGGCTCGTGCCAATCACCGCCGCCTTGACCATGCATTTAATAGATTTCACGTCGCTGCAGCACCATTAACTCTAGTGTGCCTGACTCTTTTTACCAACCTTACTATGGCTCCTCCGTCTGCAAATGTTTTCCATCCCCGCTCGTGACCTGGTTTATCCTGGTCTCTCATGGTGTTCGCAGCCCTCGGCCCTCTCCAGGCTCTTCACATTTGCCTGGGGCACTCAGCTTTTTTCTGCCTTCAACCAGAGCACATTATGTCGCGTCAAAGAGGAAGGCCACGAAGAGGTTCTCCTTGGCATCCTCCTCGGCCCCGTACCTCTGCTTCTCCCCCTGGTTCGCCCTCCACATTCTCCTCGCCGCCTCTGCCGCCCGAGCTGGAACCTCTCGCCTCCTCCACCCCGCCGGCCTCCCGGTTCGAATGCTTAGTCCTCACTGATAGTTCGTCGGGCTCTCTTTCGCGATTTTCGGTCGTCCCACCGAGTTCCAGAACCAACGAACCTTCCTTTGCACCGGTAGTTTGCTCCTCCCAGCCACCCTTGGGGGTGCCACCATCTCTTAGAAGTGCCCGACACAGGGCGTACTCGTCTACCGACTTCATCCCTGATTCGCAATTGAAAGATAGCCTCGCCATTCTCTTTGGACTGGTCTTCGAGCTTCGTCAGGGAATGGAGGACCTCCAATTCCGACTATAGCTTATGGATGGGAAGACCTCGACCCTCCTCCAGATCCTCTCCACCTTCCAAGATGCTTTCCCTTCCACTCCTGAAGGTGCGGCTTCAGCAGATGCACCCCATGCAGAGGGAGACAACAGGAATGATCAGACGCAACGTTCAGCAGGGGTCGTTGTGGAGCAGGTCATGCATGAGGACCCAGAGGCTGCGACAGCTACACGCCTGCATGCATACAGTCCGCCTGGAGATACCCTGCCAGCTGTCAACATGGACGAGAACAACTGGGACGCTGACATGCATCTGGAAGGCAAAGGGACACCCATCGAAGAGGAACCTTGGTACGCGGCCTCTCAAGCCACCGGGCCAGGTTACTCACCAAGTGTCTGACCCCACAGGGGTTCGGTTATCTTTACTAGTTTCTTTTCTTAGCTGTAGCTTAGTCAACTTAGTTATGTTTTCTAAGACTGTTAGACTGTAAACTGCTAGACTTCTCGACTGGCTGAACTGGTTTCCCCTCTATTGGGGCAATTCAGTAACTACAACATGGTTGTTTTCAAGTTTTTGTACCTCTGGTCTGGTTTTTGAAGGCCCTTTATATATAAAATCTCTTACTTACAAAAAAAAATGAATTTATATTAATATTATTGTTGATGATTAATTTTTAAAATAGAATTATAAATGATTTTTTATTTTTTATAATATTATATTACATAGTTTAATGAATCTTTCATTTTTATATTATTAATTTATTAAAGTGTATTTTTTAAAATATTTTTTTTTTTTGTAAGTAAGTGAGTGTTTGTATTATATAAAAAACCTTCTCAAAGGCAGAATCCAGAGTACAATGACAGAGTAAAGCGATTGTAATTACTGAACTGCTCCGTGAGGAGAAACCAGTTCAGCCAACCGTATATATAAAGTAGCAAAATTTCCAACAGTGCTAGAGATAAAACTAAACCTATTTAACTGCCATGAGAGCCACTAGAGCTAAAATATGGAACAAGCATTGTATATTCAAGAACATACTCGGGCAAGGGGCCAGGGCATGGTTCCTCGATGATAGGAGTCTCGCTGGCAGTCCACTGCATATCCGTGGCGCGGTGGCGCTGGTCTTCGTGCATCTGGATGTTGGCTTCCTTCTCCTCGACTGTCACTGCTGAATCTGCACCGTCATCCCCTGCCTCGGGGCTGACCCAGGTCTCCTTCTGCGCAAGAGCAGTCCCGGGTTCTGGAGAACCTGCAATTCCTTCGAACTGAGGGCCTTTTCCAGTGGAATTAGAGTGATGGCTGCTTGCATGGTCACTGGAGCTCTCATGTGCCTCGCTGGAGTGCGCAGGAGCGGCTGGAGGGGGATTGGCTATAAGCTGGAGAAGGGTAGAGAGCTTGTCCTCCATCTGTTGAACCCGAAACTGGAGGTCATTGACCCCCTCCCTGAGCTCAAAAAAAAGTTCCTGCAAAATGGCTGAGTGTCCACGCAGCGGAGAAGGAGAGGGCGTTTTTGCAATGGGGCGAGGTCGACGAGGGTGCGACTCCGGAGGAGAGGAGGCGTGTTTGTCAGGGGGTGTGCGCCATGCCAGAGTCCAGGAGGTATCGACTACAGCAAGACAGTCAAGACTCGGAGTAGAAGAATCAGAGGGCGAGGAGGACGTGCGTGGGCGTCGAGGGTGCCATGGAGAGCCCCGACGTGGGCGCATACGCTGTTGCGGCATGGCCAAGCTCGGCGTCTGCAGAGAGTCTGCAGAGCCAAGGTGAACAAGGAAAAACGCTCGAAAAACCATAAAAAACGCCGAACCAGAGTCGACGCCACACAACCAGGCGAGAATGCCAAGTGAGTTCTGCATGGTGTAATACATAGAGGCGGTCGAGGGTGGTGGATTAATGCCCCCTCCCATCAGTATTGAATGTGCTTTAAAGCCGAGGAGTGTTGGCTGCAGCGAGCACGAGCCGCCCACATGGCTCCGTGCTGCGCTGGCCTCCTCCTCCGCCTTCAGCCTGCCAAGTGGAGCGCAATGCCATCCCATCCGGGAGTATTTTTTAAAATATTTAATAATTAATATATTTTTTATTTAAAAAATTTGATCTAAATAATTAATAGATTTAATTTAAATTTTTTAATCCAATTATCATTACTTTTGGATAAATTTAAAGTTCAATTAAAATTAGAAAACCATATACAATAGTAATAAACATCATATATTGATAAATTTATTTAAATCTTGAGAAATATGCAACACTTAATTAATTTATTATATTTGAATTAAAAAAATATTGAAACACAAATATATATATATATATTTGGTTAAATATATTTATATTTAAAAGTATATAAGTAATTTAAAAAATCAAATATTTATTAAAAAAATCAACATATTTTTATTAATATCAAGCTTTTCAACTAAATGTTTTTACATAGATCAATATAAAATCGTAAAAACACTAAAAAAAATTATATTTGATTAGATATATTTATATTTAAAAGTATATACATATTAAAAAAAAATTAAATATTTATTAAAAAATTCAACATGTTTTTATTATTAATATCAAGCTTTTCAACTAAAAGTTTTTACATAAATTGATGTAAAATTGTAAAAACACTAAAAATTGAAAATTGAAGCAAACATTTTTATTAATGCTATTTATAAATTGAAGTAAACAATTTTATACAATGTTATTTATAAAGAATTAATAGAAAAATTGTCATAAATATTTAAATGTATTTTATTTAAAGATTAAAATTAAAATTTTGAAAAACACCAAACTTTTCAACCAAATACTTTTGCATAATATAAAAGTATAAAAAAAATTATAAATTATAAATTACTTATGATTAAAATTATAAATTTATTAAATATTTTTAACTAAATACTTTTATATAATTTGAAAAAATTAAAATTTTAAAAAATCTAAAAAAAAATTATTTTTCAAAAATTAAAAAAAAAATAATATAATTATGAATTTAAAATTTCAAAACATTTATACCATATCAAAATTTAAAAAATTGTAAAGAATTAAACCTTGGAAATAAGTGATGACCCCAGCTCCCTAATGCTCAAAACATTGTGATTTTACGAGGATTTTATGTCGCTCTAAAGAAACCGTAAGCTAAGGTTTGACAGCAGCGGTCTCAACAACGCACAAAATGGTTACCAAAGGGGGCGGGGTGGAACCCCCTCATACAAGCAAGTAGTGGTGGACAGGGGGAAAGGCCCACAGGGCGTTGGTTTCAAAGAATCATTTACAAGCACCTCGAGATCGGGATTGGAAAAGAACCAGGAGAGCAACCAGGAAAAAAGGGATCGCGAGGGGGAGGAAGTCAGAGAAGCCCAGAAGGAAACACAGAAACCAGCAAAGCCCGGTGGGACAAATGGGCGCAACCCATGTAAACCTAAAACCACAATGATACCAAGGGTTATCGGGACCAGATGAAGACACATGCACTAATTTGCAAATTCATGGGGTTGTGGCCCATGGAAAGAACGTTGCGCAATTGGATAAAATATCAATGGAAGCCAAGTGGAGAAGTGGAACTCCACCTGGGCTCGAAAGGTTTCTTCACAGTAGTCTTTATGAACCTGGAGGACAGAGATAAAGTCTTTGAGGGGGGGGGCATACTTCCACGCCTTAGCAAGGTTGTACATGCGGTCGTGGAAGGAAAACTTCTTTGTTTTACTCCCTACCGCTAGACTATTGGTTGTTGTCCACCTTTGAAGCAATCGGGAACAAGCTGGGAAAATATGTCAAGACATCGGAAGCAACCCTAAAAGGGAGATATACATCATATGCAAGGATCTGCATAGAGATGGATGTGTCAGGGGCACTCCCAAAAGCCATAAGCCTAGAATTCAGGGATGAGGAATGGATACAAAGCATCGACTATGAGCAGATCCTCTTCTGATGCAAAAGATGCCATGAACATGGACACCTAATCAGAGAATGTCCACTCAACAAAAAACAAGAAACAAAAAATACCAAAACACAACAGGATGAGGACAGGTTTGTAAAACCTAATCACAGAAATGGAGCAAACAAGAAACAAAGCAAAGCCCCAACAGGGAGCAACCTGGAAGCCAGGACTAGACTAGAAGGAAGGGACAAGGCTAACCAAGGGGAAGGAGGAGGAAAGGAAAAGACAAAAGCTAGAGAAACCAAGGAACAAGCAACTTAGGAGAACACAGATAGTACAAGCAATAAGAGGGAATAGGGAGGTAGCGCAAGTCCTATGGAAAGAGGCAACGAAGATAACAACACCCCAATGCAGGAGGCAGACGGAGACTCGGAGATGACACCAAGCGAGGTAGGCACGAAAGATTCGGATCTCAGAGACATTGTGGAAAGGGAAGGAATAGACCTCCCGAACATATTGGAATAATGGAAAAATCAGGGAGTAGACAATGTGCCAGCAAAGCAACTAGATCGTATCCAATACCTTTTCCTTCTGAGAGAGGAAGAAAAAACTAGAGGGATCAAGCGCACACATGGCGAGATAGGACACCTAGGAATCAAACCAGGCGAGGGACAATCACAGCAGTCACCCGAGCAGACAAGGCAGAAGAAAATAAGCAAATCAAACAGCGTAGCCCTACAAGAACTAGGAGCCCTGCTGGTCAATTCAGGTAAGATCAAAAAGCTCTTCCCGAACTCCCCCCCACATGTTTAAATGAATATTATAACATGGAATATAAGAGGCCTAAACAGCCCACGAAAACAATGAATCCGTAAAAGTAGACTGAAGAAGGAACAACCTGACCTCAGTTTCATTCAAGAGACAAAATGCATTGTAGATAGAATGGAAACAATCAATAAAAAACAATAGAGTAAGTACAAGGTTTTGGCTATTGAAGGCCAACAGATGGCAGGCAGTATACTCACCTTATGGAACCCACATTCGCTGACCCTACTAGCACCCAAAGAAACGAGACACACACTTTCGGTTAGTATGCAAATTATAGGTAACATTGAGGTGATTCTATGCACAAATGTGTATGGCCCCTAGAGGTTGGAGGAAAAAAGGAGAATGCTCCTAGACCTCGAAGATCTACAGACCCGAAGCCGCAACCTCCACTAGATCTTAGCAGGGGACTTCAACATCATCACGACACTTGCGGAGAAAAAAGGGGGCACCAGAAGATTAGACAGAGTCGCGGAGGAATTTTCAGCTTTCATTGAAGCAATGGAGATGGTAGACATCAGAACCAGCAATGGCCAATTCACCTGGAATAACAAACGAAGTAACCACTACCAAGTAGCTACAAGGCTAGATAGATTCCTGGTGTCGGAGTCCATTATTCTGCAGAGACTAACTTTAGAGTGCAACATCCTCCCATGGGGGGGTTCAGACCATTGGCAATTTTAATTGGAATCAAACTTCCAAACCACTCCAAAGAACAGACCCTTTAGATTTGAGAAATTTTAGATCGATCATCCCACTTTCAAGGAGAATATCAAACAATGGTGGAGGGAGGAATTACCGGATCAAGGGACAAGGATGTTAAAACTTTATAAGAGACTCAAGTACATCAAATACAAACTCAAGGAGTGGAACAAGGAAATCTTTGGAAACAAAAACCAAGAGAAGAAAAATATCGAGGAAAGAATGAGGATACTCCAGGAACTCTGCATCGATGAGGGTTACACAGAGGAGCGGAAAAGAGAAGAGATCTAGATGATCCGGGAATGGGAAGCAAGATGCTGGCAGAAAGAGACTCTATGGCGCCAAAAGTCCAGAATCAGGTGGCTAAAGGATGAGGAGTGGAATACTAGGTTTTTTCATAGAACAACCATTGCAAGAAGAACACACAACAAAATCCTAAAAATCAGAGATCATGATGGGATCGAAAGAGAATCCCACGAGGAAATTGAAAATACATTGGTCAATCACTTCGAGGGGATAGCCCGGGAACCTAATCAAGACAGAACGGAGGCCATACAAAGGATAACTCAACACATGCCCAAGTTGGTCACCGAGGAACAAAATATCAATCTAAACAAACCCATAACAAAGGAGGAAATCGACCAAGTGGTCCAGGAGATGCCCAACGGAAAGGCCCCAGGCCCAGACAGTTTCACAGTGGAATTTTTCAAAGCTTGTTGGGAAGTTGTTAAACAAGATGTTTATGGGGTGGTGGAAGACTCCAGACGCTCGGCTTCCATCCTGAAAGCTTTAATTGCCACAATGATCACATTAATCCCAAAAGAAAATGAATCAAGGACCCTGGATCGCTATAGGCCTATAGCCCTATGCAATGTAGTGTACAAGATAATCTCCAAAGTCATAGCCAATCACTTGAAACCTCTCCTACCCACACTGATTTCATAGGAACAGGTTGGGTTCATAGAGGGAAGACAAATACTGGACAACATCATCCATGCCCATGAGCTTATACACACGCTAAAAAGCCAAAGGAGAGGGGGGATGATAATCCAACTTGACCTGGCGAAAGCCTACGAAAAAATTAGTTGGCATTATATGGCCAAGACGTTGGAAGCCTTTGGGTTTGAGCAGCACTAGATCAACTGGATTATCAATCTAGTCTCAACGACAAGCCATTCTTTGTTAATCAATGGAGCCCCGCAAAACCCTTCTAGCCTTCGAGAGGCATAAGACAAGGAGACCCGCTATCCCCCTTCCTGTTCATTTTGATGATGGAAGGGCTCAGCAGAAGCATAAAAAGTGCAACTGCAACAGGCGAATTAAAAAGGCATCAAACCTTTCAAAAATTGTCCAACCTCCACACACCAACAGTTTGTGGATGATACCCTACTCCATGGTACACCCACGGTCAAAGAAGCAAAAACCTACAAAAGAATATTAGAAGACTTTGGGGAAGCCTCTGGGGCGGAGATCAACCACTACAAATCCATGATCTATTTCTTTAACACTAATCCTGCAATCCAAAGGAACCTGGCCAACATTTTGGGGTTTGAACGCAAAACGCTCCCAACGAAATACTTGGGAATCCCCCTGACGGACAGAGCTTACAAAATGGCAACGTGGGAAGGAGTGATCAACAAACTGCAATAGAGGGTAAAAAATTGAACCTACAAAGCTCTCAACCTAGTAGGGAGGCTTATCCTTACCAAAGCGGTTCTACAAGCAATTACAGCGTATATGATGTCAGTGTTTCCACTAGATCTTAGCAGGGGACTTCAACATCATCACGACACTTGTAGAGAAAAAAGGGGGCACCAGGAGATTAGATAGAGTCGCGAAGGAATTTTCAGCTTTCATTGAAGCAATGGAGATGGTAGACATCAGAACCATCAATGGCCAATTCACCTGGAATAACAAACGAAGTAACCACTACCGAGTAGCTATAAGGCTAGATAGATTCCTGGTGTCGGATTCCATTATTCTGCAGAGACTAACTTTAGAGTGCAGCATCCTCCCATCGGGGGGTTCAGACCATTGGCCATTTTAATTGGAAGCAAACTTCCAAACCACTCCAAAGAACAGACCCTTTAGATTTGAGAAATTTTAGATCGATCATCCCACTTTCAAGGAGAATATCAAACAATGGTGGAGGGAGGAATTACCGGATCAAGGGACGAGGATGTTAAAACTATATAAGAGACTCAAGTACATCAAATACAAACTCAAGGAGTGGAACAAGGAAATCTTTGGAAACATAAACCAAGAGAAGAAAAATATCGAGGAAAGAATGAGGATACTCCAGGAACTCTGCATCGATGAGGGTTACACAGAGGAGCAGAAAAGAGAAGAGATCCAGATGATCCATGAATGGGAAGTAAGATGCTGGCAGGAAGAGAATCTATGGCGCCAAAAGTCTGGAATCAGGTGGCTAAAGGACGAGGAGTGGAATTCTAGGTTTTTTCATAGAACAACCATTGCAAGAAGAACACACAACAAAATCTTAAAAATCAGAGATCATGATGGGATCGAAAGAGAATCCCACAACGAAATTGAAAATACATTGGTCAATCACTTCGAGGGGATAGCTTGGGAACCTAATCGAGACAGAACGGAGGCCATACAAAGGATAACTCAACACATGCCCAGGTTGGTCACCGAGGAACAAAATATCAATCTAAAAAAACCCATAACAAAGGAGGAAATCGACCAAGTGGTCCAGGAGCTGCCCAACGGAAAGGCCCCAGGCCCAGACAGTTTCACAGTGGAATTTTTCAAAGCCTGTAGGGAAGTTGTTAAACAAGATGTTTATGGGGTGGTGGAAGACTCCAGACGCTCGGCTTCCATCCTGAAAGCTTTAAATGCCACAATGATCACATTAATCCCAAAAGAAAATGAAGCAAGGACCCTGGATCGCTATAGGCCTATAGCCCTGTGCAATGTAGTGTACAAGATAATCTCCAAAGTCATAGCCAATAGCTTGAAACCTCTCCTACCCACACTAATTTCATAAGAACAGGTCGAATTCATAGAGGGAAGACAAATATTGGACAACATCATCCATGCCCATGAGCTTATACACATGCTAAAAAGCCAAAGGAGAGGGGGGATGATAATCCAACTTGACCTGGCGAAAGTCTACGAAAAAATTAGTTGGCATTATATGGCCAAGACGTTGGAAGCCTTTGGGTTTGAGCAGCACTAGATCAACTGGATTATCAATCTAGTCTCAACGACAAGCCATTCTCTGCTAATCAATGGAGCCCCACAAAACCCTTCTAGCCTTTGAGAGGCATAAGACAAGGAGACCCGCTATCCCCCTTCCTATTCATTTTGATGATGGAAGGGCTCAACAGAAGCATAAAAAGTGCAACTGCAACAGGCGAATTAAAAAGGCATCAAACCTTTCGAAAATTGTCCAACCTCCACACACCAATAGTTTGTGGATGATACCCTACTCCATGGTACACCCACGGTCAAGGAAGCAAAAACCTACAAAAGAATATTAGAATACTTTGGGGAAGCCTCTGGGGCGGAGATCAACCACTACAAATCCATGATCTATTTCTTTAACACTAATCCTGCAATCCAAAGGAACCTGGCCAACATTCTGGGGTTTGAACGCAAAATGCTCCCAACGAAATACTTGGGAATCCCCCTGACGGATAGAGCTTACAAAATGGCAACGTGGGAAGGAGTGATCAACAAACTGCAAGAGAGGGTAAAAAGTTGAACCTACAAAGCTCTCAACCCGGCAGGGAGGCTTATCCTTACCAAAGCAGTTCTACAAGCAATTACGGCATATATGATGTCAGTGTTTCCAGCCCCCAAAGGAGTACTACAAAAGATAAAAGCCATTCAAAGAGACTTCCTATGGCGAGGCACAAAAACTAAAAAGAAATGGGCCCTGATAGCCTGGGAGAAGGTATGCAGACCAAAAGGAAAAGGAGGCCTGGGGTTACAAGACCCACAGATAACCAATGATGCCTACGAGGCAAAACTCTGGTGGATATGGGTCAAGGACGACTCAGTACCATGGACAAACCTCTGGAAGGCCAGGTATGCCCAGAACATCAACGATCAGGACCGCATCTGTTTCATGGGCACAAGGGAGGGATCAACCATCTAGAATCTAGCATGGCGCAACAAGAATTGGATCTATAAACACAGCTTCTGGGAAGTCATAAATGGTAAAAAATCCAGATTCTAGGAGGACGCGTGGCAACAAGAACCCAAAATGGAACATCTGGACAGGGAGGAACTACAACAAGAAATGACAACGCAAGGTAAAACAAAAATCCATCACTACTGGAAGCAAAGAATAGATAGCGACAGATGGAGGACCTGGGATAAACTCAACCCCCAAAATAGAGATCGTATCACAACCCAAATGAGAGAGGTGGAAGAGGAACTAGCGAAAAGGAAAATTGTAGTCTCAGAGGACGAGGATCAATTAAGGCGGGGCAGGGAAAATGGGGGGTATTTCAACTTAAAAGAAGCACGACAGTGCATCACGGACCAGGATGAGGAGGACCTGGCGCAACAGTGGGGAAAGATTTGGCGCAACCCCCAATGGCCAAAAATCAAACTGTTCGAATGGTTAGTACTCCACAACATAATTTTAACCTGGGAAAATCTCAGGAAAAGGGGTCAAATACGTCCATCTCACTGCCACCTTTGTCAAGCCAAGGAGGAAACAACCAATCACCTCCTCGACGAGTGCGGTTACACAACAAAGCTATGGGACTCGGGGGCTGGTATATATCGCTAATCCAATAGGATCTGGGGCAACATCAAGCGCAACCATCAACAATTGGAATGAGAGTTATAGCGAAAATGAAAGGCGAACCATTGTTGGGAACTAACGTCGGGGATGATAATATGGGAAATATGGAAAGAAAGGAACCAATGTATCTTCAGGAATGAAGGCCTACCAGAAGGAAAGCTCAAGGAGACAATAATCTCCCAAATACGAGAAACAGTGCAGAGCCGCAACTGCAAGAAGGAAACAATGCAACTCACTGACCAGGACGCCCGCATCCTGGAGTTCTTTCACCTAAAGGATGGGCGGAACATAACAATGGTTGTGTGAGATCCGCAACTCCAAATAGGAGACCGCAACTGG
>JASDQU010099902.1:322121-360749 GCA_032191745.1 Picea mariana | reverse complement strand
TTCCTCAAACTAAATTTTCACGAGGCGGCAAAAGGAAACCCAGGAGTGGCAGGGATGGGAGGGGCTATCAGAGACAGTGGTGGTAACATCATCCAGCTGTATGTTGGGAGTATGGGAAGCTCAACAAACAATGCAGCGGAATTTGGAGCTCTGGAACTTGGCCTTGAAATCCTAAGGTGTGAAGGGATGATAAACACAATCGTGGAAGGTGACTCCACCCTGGTCATCAACATGGAAAAGAGACTCCAGAATGGAACCAGAGTGGGCAAGGTTCAGAGACACTGGCGCCTGGCCCTCTCCCTACAGAAAATCCAAGAGCATCTAAAAAATCTAAACACAGTGGAGTTGCGTTGGGTCCGCAGGTCAGCGAATGGCCTAGCAGACAAACTAGACAATGAGGGGGTAGATAAGGAAGGATTAGAACCAGACACTACCTGGATCAACATCATGAATGGTCAACTCAAAACAGACTGCATCCAGCTAGTGACAAAAGACCGTGACAACAGGTTAAGCAAGGCAGGTCACATCAAGAAGGGCAGCGCAAGGCCCAACGACGAGTATGCGGAACCCAGGCAGGATATGATTGTCGAACACTCGGTCACCAATCAACATGCAGGATCAGCATCAACAACAGGCGAGAGTACGGCAACAAGACCCTAGTGACAGAAAGAGGATCGAAGAAAACACGAGGGAAAGTACAAATGACAAACCGCATATAACGAATGATGTCAAGCATGAGGGAGTGACATGGCCCAGACCCGATCCTCCATGCCAAAGCACAGATACGAACAACAACATTGTATGATCTCATACGAGCAAGGGTAGGGAACCGTACAAGGATAAAAGGTGAGTCATCATGATCATACAAACTGCAACCGAAATAAAGATTGGGAGCGGTTACCAATACGGGCAAGTCATGAATGGAAGGACAAGTGCAGAAGGAGAAGCCCAATAAGAGGAACGACAACAGAAATAACCACAATTAGAAGAAGCGCAATATCAGGGACTACCACAGATACAAGGACAGGGAAAAAAAGAACCTTTTTGAAGGGAGGTACAGGATGAATAACCAGCAAAGGAGCCATGATAGACCCAGCGAGACAGTAAGAATGAAGAGAACGCATAGGAAGAGAAACCCCCTTGAAAAGGAAGTCCCGAATAGCCCAAGACAGATATCAAGAATGGAGCAGGTGGCAAAAGAGGTGGAGGGCACCTTCCAAACTCTGGTAACACCAAAAGGAAAAGAGACCATTACCCGTTGGGAAAAGGAAATAAAAGGAAAAAGCAAAGCCAAAGCATGGGATGCACTGGCATAGGAAGTGGACTGGGTAACTGATCCAGGGGCCATGCAGCCCAGGGAAAGCCTATACCAGAAAATAGTGGAGATGGCGTGGATAACTAAGATGATAATTGGTAAAGTGATTATAGAAACAAAAGACGCTAGACAAAAGGATAACAAGGAACTCAAGAAGATGCTGGAAGAAAGCATGAGTTGCATCAATAGCTTGGAAGCCATCACCAAACTGTTAGTTGAGGTTGAGAAGGACCATAAATCTAAGCTGGAGTGATTGGCTGCTCAATTTCACCTATATCTGCTCTATGTCCACCACATGGATATCACACCAACCGATGGCAACGATCCGCCAACCCACATAAGGAAGACTCGCACGATCCCCCAGAAGGAGGAGAACAAGAGCCAGACAGATGGTGGGGAGAAAAATATCATTGTCTTGGACTAGTGAAAGATTAGTCGAATGGTTAGTGCGGCCGCGACCCTCTCGGGCCTAGTAGGTTGGTGCAACATCTGTCTTCCTTTTATGTTAATGTTTCTTTTCCTTTTAAAATTGGTTATGGTGGGACTGGCATGTTTTCCCCTGGTGGCAGACCAGTCCCTCCCCTCGAATATATCAGTAAGCGCAACTCGAGAACCTCTGGTCTGGTTTCCTACTAGGCAGACCAGGAGGCTCCCTTTTTTTGTATCACTCAAATTCCAACCATCTAGTTTGTCTAGCATTTAGTTTTGGCTGTCCAAACAAATGTTTCTGACCATGGTGGTTTGTTCTTAGCTCGAATTTCTTACCCATAAGGTAATGCCTCCACATTTTTAATGCATGTACAATAGCTACTAACTCTAGATCACATGTGCCATAATTTCTCCCATGCTCTTTTAGCTTTCTAGACTCATAACACACCACATGATCCTTTTGACTAAGAACTCCACCAAGCCCTTCTTTGCATGCATTAGTGAACACAACAAAATCTTCATCCAGGTATACAATCTTCAATATTGATGCACTTGTCAAGATGTCTTTCAGTTGTCGAAAGCTCTCTTCACACTTGGAAGTCCATTCAAATTTCACTCCCTTCTTTTGCAAAGAAGTGAATGGGCTTGCAATCTTTGAAAAACCTTTTATGAACCTTCGGTAATAACCAACAAGACCCATGAATGATCTAAATTCTATCACATTCTTTGGCATTGACCATCCTCTAATGGCCTCCATCTTCTCAGGATTAATTTATATCCCTTTAGCTGAAATTATATGCCCCAAGCAGTGAATCTTCTTTTGGTGAAAGATGTGCTTACTTAGCTTAGCATACAACTTATGCTCTCTTAGAACTTGCAACATCATTCTTAAATGTTGTTCATGCTCCTGTTTTGATTTAGAGTAAATGGGTATATCATCTAGGAACACAATCACAAACTTGTCCAATTACTCCCTGAACATCCATTCGTCAAACACATAAAAACTATTGGGGCATTTGATAGCCCAAATGGCACTACCGTGAATTCATAATACCCATATATTGTTTTGAATGTTGTCTTGTTGATGTCTTATTCCTTTATCCTTACTTGATGATAGCATGATCTCAAGTCAATCTTCGAAAATATTTTTGCACCCTTCAACTAATCAAACAAATCATCAATTTTTGGCAAAGGATACTTATTCTTTATGGTGACCTTATTAAGTTGCCTGAAATCAATACACGGCCTTAAGGTTCCATCTTTCTTCTTTATGAAAAGAACCAGGGCTCCCCAAGGTGACACACTTGGGCGTATATACCCCTTCTTCAAAAGTTCTTCAAGCTACATCTACAACTATTTTAGTTATGGTGTGCCCATTCTGTAAGGTGTCTTAGACATTGGGGCAACTCCTGACACCAAATCAATAGAGAAATCAATGTCTCTTTTTGGTGGTAGACCTGAAGTTTCTCTAAAAACATTTTCAAAATCCCTCAAAACTGGATGGTCTTCGATGCTTGCCACTTTGTCTTTGGTTGCCTCCCCCATATGGGCTGCAAACACCTGACATCCTTTCCTGAAGCTCTTCTTCAACTGCACAGTTGAAATCTCTCTAACAACTACAACTCTTGGAATGCCTTGAATCTTGCCTTGTTGCCCTTCCTCATCAAGACATGTGATTGTCTTATTGTAACAGTCTAGGATAGCATGATGTTTTTCCAACCAATCCATGCCAATTAGACAATCACGTGAACCCAATGGTATGATGTTTACATCCACCTTTGTGTTGATTCCATTCATGTCTATCGGACAATATTTAACCAACTCATTGATTTTTCTCTTAGCCCTCGTGGCTAACTGAACTAACCAAGATATCTTATACTTACTTCTTTGCAAGTGAAATCTTTCAACAATGTTAGCATTTATGTAACTATGGTTAGCTCCAAAATCAATTAAAATTGTTATGGGCTCATTATTGATCTTACCTTACACTTCAGTCAAGGAAGATTGATATTCAACTTGCTTGTTATCCAAGGTTGCATAAATCCTTGGCATGCTTTTGCCCATGTCTTCCACTGTTTAAGCCTCTTGAATGTTCTGGACAATCCTCATTCTTTCTCATTTGTGAGGGCAATCCCTATATAGATGATTTCCCTCACACCCCCAACATTGCACCGGATGCTGCCTTGGCCTTTTTCCAAACGAATCTATAGTCTTGTGTTCATTTTGGGCGACTTGACCTTGTTGATTTGCTTGGGAATTATTCCTAAAAAAGGGTGGCTTAAAACCCTTCTACCTTTGATCCTTTTTACCCTTCATCTTGTCATTCCAATCTTTTTGGAAAATTGACCTTCCTTTGCTCTGCTCATACAGATGCCTTGCTCTGCTTATGGTTTCCTCCAAGGTTTTGGGGTTATCATATTGAATCTTATCACTGTAGAAAGAGGGTAACCCACTCAAAAACTTTTGGATTTTGACCTTCTCATCCTTGATGAAGTCAACATACTTTAACAATTCAAAGAACCGCTTCTCATATTCCTCCATTGACATTGTTCCCAACTTGAGTTCAAAGAACTCTTTCATATTTCTTTCATAGTAATGCTCAGACAAATATTTCTCTTGGAAATGTCCCTTGAACTACCTCCATGAGATATTTTCTTCATCAAGGTTCTTGGCTTGCTTAAGCTGATCCCACCACATGGTTGCCTTCCCTTGCAAGTGGTAGGTAGAAATTCTAGCTTCTACTCGGGATGTGTAATCATGTAGCTAGAAATATTTCTTCATTTCCAATAGCCATGCCTCAACATCTTATCATTTCTCATGCTCACCATTGAAAGTTGGTGGATTAATCTTCATGAGTTCACCCTGCAAGATGTTTGCCTCAAGTCTTCTCCTTTGCCTTCGAACAAGAGACACACTTGGCCTGCTCCCTGGATCTGAACTTGCATGAGTTTTTATGGTGGAATGCCTTGGAGAATGATGGTGTCTACTCATGCTTCGTGACTGCCTATCATTCCCATGATCATCTCTTTTGCTATGGGATCTTGATGTTGATACTTGTCTAGCACTAGCTACTTGCTTGGTGCGAGAGTCCTTGTTAAATTTCTTCTGTATCATATTTAGGCTTTGAAGTATCTCTTCTTAAGCCTTCACGATCCTCTCTTATCGGCCCTATGGCTCTACACTTCTTTTTCCAGGCTTCTCCTAGTTACATGCTCTTGCCTGTCTCTTTCCCCATTAGACTCAGCTCAACATTACCCATGTTGGTATGTAGACCTCTAATTTCTTCTTCATGGATGTAAAACCCTTGAGCATCCACTATGTCTTTATTTCTCATGTAGGAACTAAAGTATGCTTTTCTATATCTCTAATTCTACAAGAATGTGCATGCAATAATTTGATGTTAGAATTAAGCATATTGCAAATTATTTATCAATTAGATTATAGGTCATTCTTAGTTTTAAATTATGAAGAATATTAATGCACTACTCCCAAGTAGGATTCCTTAAATGCATTCTTTTTCGAAACAACTTTCCAACCGCTATCCTCATGCCTCGATCTGAGTTTTGAGCGAAACATTACAACAATTACAAGTTGCAATTTCCACTCTTTTGCTACTACAGAATTTAGTTTTATCACTTTTGAAAAAAATATGATGCCCGAATCAAAATTATGGGTTGAAATATCTCTTCTACTCCTCAAGACCTTTCCAACGACTATTCTTTTGCTCCAATCCGAGCTTTGAGCTGAAAGTTATGGTGGCAAAACTGTTAAGGAATATTCATTAGCACTATAACATAGTAGCAACGCTCAACAACCGTCCGATCATTTTTTGATTAGATATCCATCGTTGATCTGTCTTAATGGATTCACTGCAGATCTAAGTCATATATCTTCTTCATTTAGGGCTTTCATGTTCTCCTATTTGTACCCTCTAGTTTCGCCGCACTCACTTTGCACTTATACTTAGATTATTTTCCATTATTTCTTTACAGGTCTGTGATACATCATGAATCGTCGTATCCCTCACTCTCTGTTCATCTGATCTATGACACATGGTGACCTCCTGGCCACCCGATCGATTCTCCATACTTAGTCATTTTCTCAGATCTCACCGTGAGCAGCAAGTCTATAACACTTTCCTGGTTCTTATATTTGTGACCCTGTTCGACCGATCCACTCTTAGTATTTAGCCAATTTTCAAGATTTTGTCACGAGTCCTCAAGTCTGTAGGGATACCTCACTTCTTCACATAACCCCTATTGTCCATTGTGTTCACCACCTCCGTGACATCTTGGGGCTTAGTCGATTTTCCGCTTCTTACCGCGGTTTTGTGGGACTGACAGTTGGCCTGCCACGTAGCTCTACATCACATGCCAATTGTCATCCCATCTAACATGTACCTGCAACCGTGGCATTGCACATCTTTGTTCTACCACATCAATTGACACCGGGCCTCCACATCATGTCGACATCATCGTACGAAAAAATACCCAATTTTTTCCGATTTTGCTTATTTTTCGAAATTTTCCAAAGAGGAGAAGTAAAATAATTCTTCTATTGTTAGCCGATTTCTTGTAGCTTACAACTATGAATTTAAAACATGTTTATCTATTGTCTATAACCATAAAATAGATGCATTTAAAGCACACCAAATAAACATGAATGCATCTTAATTACTCACACAACAACATATAAATCATTCTCAAATACACAGAGTTCATGCACAACAATAACACATGTAAATAACATGACAACAAGATATAACACTTATCTTTTGAATCCATTGTGCAACCAGTTGCTTGGGATGAATGTTCCACCAAACCATAGACTGATTGTTCCAATTCTCAACAACCAATCACCCCTGAGCTAAGGCTAGTAATCCACAAAATAGGGTGGTCTCTCACAGTCCACTTGCATCTCATAAAACTCATAACCCAACTGATATTCTCCTACAACTATCTCGATTTTTCTACGAGCTCTCTTCTTCCTAACCTACCAAACCCAAGGAATGCACCATTCGTTTATTAGGGATAACCCAATGGATGTCTAATATGTTTATCGGGATTAACCCAAGGAATGTGCCATTCGTTTATCAGGGTCTCTCTGGCACATGTAGCTAGGAGTATCTCAGTTGGGAACTCAAGGGAACTTGCTACTAAGAAAAATACCAACAAACCAACAAAAAACACTTGTTGTTACAGTGCAACTCACTATAGAGTTCACTCTTCAGGCCTAACAACCTAGCTATTCAATATTGGGCTCCAAAACGCTCCAAATACGTTCCAGCTTGCTCTAGAATTCGCCCTCCATGGTTGCACCAACTTCAAGCTCTCTTTCTTGCTCTCTCCTTTCCCTCATGCACAAAAAACTTTCTGTATAAGAATTGTTGTCCCAACCCATATAGATTTCCTCCCTTTGGCTTGCCTTTCTTGACTCACACTCTTCCCCAAGTTGACTGTACTCAACCCGCATGTGCCCAATAACTCTAGGATGTGACCACTCACACCCACTCTCTTACATGTATTCAATGATTATCTTTGGAAACACTCAATCAGAAAATGGAAGGTTCATATACAAAATGACAATTTTAGGAAAATGGGTAGAACTAATATACATGGGTATTCCCCCCTTGGACCCCTCTTGGACATTATCCTAAACACTTCCCCCTCTTGTGGATTAATTCAGCCCCCATCTCTTGTCCATGTCCCCTTAGTAGCAGGCATCACATGTTATTATTAAAACATAGAGATACAATTCACATATTACATCGCTTGGCTGTAACCACATATTATATCCACATAAGCATTAATTACATCAGGGATTATAATGGGGATGTCACATATACTTTTAATGTGTTAATTATATTGTTATTATAAAGACGCATTCGTTGTCTGAAAAGACATGACTAAATTAATTTGTGTATTTATACCCACAGTTGTAAACCTAATCGACAGGGGACTATAAATAAATATTGAATATATATTATATATATAACGTTCTCTTCCACTTGAAATACCCCAAGGGTTGGTTTTCGAAAGGCCCCTTTGTCTAAAGGTTTGCTTGTTGGCAGCTTAGATCTTCTAGAGGTGTGTTATGTGGTTTTGGTCTCTACTTGGCCATAGGATTATTGTTTACTTGGGTAAAACATAAATTTTCACCATGGTTGACCAACCTATTCGTCGATCGTGTAGACTACAAGGACTTTCTCCCAAGGGGGAAGATCCACCATCTATTAGGCAGAGGGTATTATCCACAATGGACACCAATAACCCAGTAGACTTAGAAAGCCAATTATTAGATTTAGAGGGGAGTGATCACGTAGAGATTGAAGTGGTTGACAAAAGTCCTCCACAAAATTTTAACCCCCCTTTGACTAGGCCTTTTGACCCCATACTCATTCATTAGAATAGACTTTTTGGTAATCCTTTTTCATACCTTCGCCATTCTTACCCAATGTCAAGTGTTGGCCCTTTACCAAGTTTTGAGGAACACTTGGTCATATTTGACCATTTTTTGACTTTGACAGCCCGTCAAATATGGAGCACCAGGCGAAGCAGAGATCACGGGATCTCGGTCCACTTTTGGTCCCCTTTTAGGGTTTTGGGTTAATGTAATGGGAAAGGGATGTCGGCCCGTGGGTTTACCCATGTTTAGGCCCACTTTTGTAATGTATAAATAGAAGGATAGGCAATGTAAGAAGTAGTATATGTGATCGCTTAGTGCAATTGGTAGTGCATCTATGTGACATTGAATAAGTGCTTTCTGCGAACTGTGTAAGGCTTGCAAGGCTAAGTGCAAGTTACTGAGAGGTTGCTATAGAAAGATAAGTGTTGTAACGCAAGGAAGAAGGATCTAGTGAGCTGCACATATCTTCTATCCTATGCGAAGAAGTGTTTTGGAGGCTTTGTACTTGTAACATATTGAAGACGATAATAAAGAAGAAGATCTTGTGGACGTAGCCCCAGGGTGGGGGTGAACCACGTAAATCTGTGTGTCATGCTCTGTGATTTGATTCAATGTGTTTATCTTTTCTTATGCTATGTGCTTTGATATATCCACTTATGCTCTGTGCTTCTTAGATATATATGATTGTTAGATGTGATGTGTACGAGGATGCTTAGTGCCAATCTACTGGATCTGATCTGGGTTACTATGGTTAAGTGATGAAATACTGTAGATTCGAGTATACACCGCGATGCTCTGTGTTGTTTGCGAAGTATAATAAGGGTTGACTATTGATGAATGATTGATGTTAAGTGCTCTATAAATGATATAATCATAGATTTGTGTCCCAACTAAGGTTGCAGACACCTGAGTCTTGCAACCACCCCTGCCTCTACCTCGGGTGAGACTTCATATGCTTCGTAGGTGTTGTCTAAAGGGTCGATAGTTAGGGCTTTGTTGGTGCGCCCTTGAGCGTTGAACCCTGGGTCTACCCCTGTGCCAACAAATGGTTCCATTGCCGAGACCTGAAACTGTGATTGCTTTGAACTAAGGAAGAAGAAACTTTGTGCAAAAGAAAGCTCTGTGCGTAGATCTGTTGCCCTAGTACGCAGCTTTTTACTCGACCTGTGAAGCTTTGTGCCAGGAATAAGGTCAGATCTGAAGAAAGGAAGATCAGATCTGAATAAAAGAAGTGAGATCTGAACACTCTATTCTCTAAGAAAAGTAAAAGTGGAAGTTTCTGAAAGAAAGAGGTAAGATCTGCAAAAAAGAGGTAAGATCTGTAGAAAAGAGGTAAGATCTGTAAGCTCTGTGCTCTAATAAAGGTAAGAATAGTTAAAAGTTCTTAGATATGGAAGCTTTGTGCCCTGTAGAAGTAAGATAAGTGAAATTTTTTGTTTCTAGAGCATGGATCTAGGTATGTTTGATAGATTATGTCCTAGCTTAAAACCTAGGGCATTAATAGATGAAAGAAAGTTTGATATGAATAGATTTGATAAGTATAATGATAGATATGTTATACATATGCATAGAAAGAATGTCTGGACTAACAAATGGATGCAGGATCCTAGAAAGAATTTTTTGCAGGTTAGCTATCATGATTCTAGTGCGTAGTACAAAAGAGGCTGGGGATCATTTAAAAGAAAGCGAGGATTAATCCTATGTTACAGTTGCAGAAACCAGGCCATCTAGCTAAGGAATGCCTTGGTAGAAGACCTAATTGTCTCTGTTGCAAATCTATGGACCACGAGGTATTGGATTGCCCTAGAATGATCGCTAAGCTTGAAAGGATAACTCTGAATCAAGAAGACCATAAGGCAGATCCATAAAAGGTAGAAACCCAACAAGAATCAGAGAAAGTATTAATATAGATGAAAGAAACCCTAAAGGAACATAAAGATGGATCCTGATCTGGATCCGAAACGTCGACAATCTAATGACTACACTGTGGATTTTCTGATCAAAACTGAAAATCCCACCCACAACAATCTCACTCATCAGAACATAAAGATGTCTGATTACCAGAGATCTTCAAAGAAAAGGAGCAAGTCGAAGCAAGAATAAGGGACTTCAACATTGACTGTATTCTTGATGAAGAAACACAAGTGAACATTATGTCGAAAAGAACTTGGTAAGTTATAGGGCAGCCTGCCATGATTCCTTCATTTGGAGGAATAGGACTATTTAGAGGAAAACTGATGATGTTATGTGGAAAACTCGCTCAGATACTGATGACAGTCAATGGAACTTCGAGAGAAGAAGATTTTGAGATTATCAAATTCATTGAGGACAATGCCTCGTTTACTATGCTACTCGAAAAACCTTGGATTGAATGAGATCAAGCTAGAAAGAAGGAAGAAGAAAAGGTTTTAGAACAACAGAGACAAGAGTTAAAAGATTTCATGACTAAAAGGATCACACAGTTGATAGAAGAACAGGAGAACCACTCGAAGCCATCTGACACTAGAAGCCCAGATGTCGAGGCCGAAGCTACACAAAAGGCTGAAATTTCTACCCCAGACAAAGACAAAGTGATATACCTAAACCCTAGGAGAGAATCTCACCAGCACAAAGTGACTATGTCCAAGGAAAATAAGAATCAAAATGGGAAGAGAATCAGTGAGACGAAGCTCACTGGAAAGAAGGCTAGAAAGCTAAGTAAGAAGAAGGCCAAGATTGAAAAATTACAGAAGATCCCGGAGGGTAGCTCGCAGCAAGACACTTTGTAGAATTGGAGCTTCGTCGGGATATCAGAAGAGCGACATATCCCACTTCATTGAGGCGAAGTAATATAGTTGTTGGAAGCCAATATAAGCATTCGACTGCTGCTTCGAACGGTTCGAAAAGCATTTATGGCTCACCACTAGACAGTTATACCAGGCCATAATGGACAAAACATAAGTTAATGCAGCCTCATACCCATTGCAAGCAGACCATTGCTAAGATTCCCTACTTAGTCCGTCACACCACGCACCGAGAATACTTTTTACTAAGAGAGAACTTGAGCTTGAAACCTGAGATTACTTCACCCTGTGATCATTGCCTTGTTCTCATACTGTTCATTGTAGTCTCTGAATTCATTTCACAACCGAGCTAGTTGACCCGAGCTTGTATATCGGACGAGCTCAGTGTTGTTGAGAAACTAGTTGAAGAAGTTTTGATTGACTTAATGACTGAGAGAGTCATGTTGGAGCGAGGATTATTTACATGAGTACAAGCATCGTCAATGAGAGGACTTTAGGCCTCCCCTTCCACTACTCGCGCCGGTCCATCCCGACCGACCGATGAGAAACAAACCAAGCACAGGGATGACATCGCAAATGCCAAGCTTATCCCACGCATTCTACCTCCTTTCTTACCACCTTTAAGCAGTGCCATCAATCGTGACAGTGTATCGTGAGACTTCAAGTACACTTTGATCACCGCATACCTTCTGAAACGGGTGCGCATAGTTCGTGCTGACCAGGATAAGCTCGCAGCACTGAAATTTAGTGATTTTAACCTTGGAGATCATAAAGTTTACAACATGTTAGCCCCACATAAGTACTTAACCAGGACCAAAGGCAAGAATTCTAAGATTGTCCCGCAATCATGGACCCAAAACCTCGCGCAGTCCACATTGCTTAATGTAATGAAGATCCCACACTTCAGCAAACACCAGGAAGTCAACGCATGTGTCAAGCTGTTGTTGTCTTGCTACCATGGAGGATACTTATGGTTGGACCGTCGCATCACTGTGGATCCGACCTTGATCAATCAAATCACAGGACTTAGTATGCAAGGCCCTGACCCACAGGAGTTTTACCTTGGAAAGACCTTAGACTGAGCACTAGCGCAGAGGATAAAAGAAATTTATGGCGATGTCGAGAAAGGCACGTGAGGCTACAAGGTAGCCTCTATCCAGAGTGGCGCAGTGCACCTTGCTTGTCAGTTGATCGCGGGCAAGATATTTCGCAAGAACAGACCAACACAAGTGACTGGATTCATAGTTGACGTCGCAGGGAAGTGCGTCGAGTGACTACAGATGAACTGGACGCAGTACCTTGTAAACCAACTAGATCTTGATTGCAGAGAAGCGCAAGACCAAGGGTATGAGTTCCACTTTAGCTGGTTGCTCATACTAATCATTTTCATCACTTGGGAGCTACCAGAAGGTGCCACTTTTCCGGATATCGAACCCTTCGAACCACTGGCCGCGAAGTTCTATACGCTGTGGTACTCCAGCAACATGAACAACCAGTGGTAGTCCAATGTTGTCTTCCACGCCTTTTACAACCAATTGAAAAATTCAATCCAGTCTACACCGCGCCTCACCCCAAACACACTTCACAGGTTTAGACCTTTGATAAAATTCAGTGCAGACCGCCACTTCACCTATATCACAGTGCGCGCTACTGAGCACAAACAACAGCTCCAGTCATACTACAAGTTGACAGAAGAAGACTTGGAGCAGATTACCAAGGAATGGTCGGTGGACCTCCTTGTTGCAGCAAACCCCGCATAAATGTCCAATGTGGATAGCCCTGAAGCTATGCTGGATATACCTGGACCAAGCAAGACTAAGAAGGATGATGAAGCTCAAGATGTTCATAGCACATCCACGAAGACTACTTCGATCTCACCTGCACAGGGAGGTGATGGTGAAGAACTAGGTGGCACAGAAGTTGAGCAAAACAAAGGTGAGGTTACTCTGCCTAGAGAGGAGGAGGAATCCTCTAAGAAAAGGAAGATTGCCCAACCAAAACCCTCATCCTGAAAGAAAACTAAGGCCACTTGGACTATGTTTAAGACTACCCTCACACCAGACGACTTCAACTTCTTAATCGCTACGCTAAATGATGCTTCACTAGAGATCACAGAAAAGCAAGAAGCGAAGCAGGAGGAGGTATTCAGCCGAATCAAGGGTGAACTTTAAGAAGTGCAACAGGCACTCCAGTCCAGTCGAGCAGTTTCTACTGCGCCCTTGACAATCGAAACAGCAGGAACAGGCGATGAGCCCACCCAATTACACCAGATCACCGATAAAGTTGAAGCTCGCCTTCAACGAGCTCAAGAAGACACAGTGCAAGCCACCCAGGCTTTGACACAAGTACAGAGCGCACTTGTAGAACAACAGAGTAAGTCAAAACGGGAAAATCTTGCCCTACAAGCGAAGTGGGATGAGGAAAAAGAACAGTTACAGCAGAGCAAGGACTAGTTGCTCGCAGAGCAACTTGAAGTACAGGAAAGGGTTCACAAAGCACTTCGCTTTGTGACGGTCATAGAAGTGAAGATTGAAGAACGTGTCCCACAACAGGTGGCACAACTTGAATAAGTAATCCAACAACTTCAACAGCACATCGCATATCTGGAACTTCGTACCGTGCCCGAGACTCCTCAAGAAATAAGAGATCTAAGGGAGGCAACTTCCCACAGTGGAGTTGGCCGATTAAAAACCTTTGCCTTGGAATGCAAGCAGTTGAGCGCTAGAAGCGCCCAGACTTATGGGAACCTCACAGAGAATCCAGAGTTGCAAGCATTGGAGGCACAACTCCAAGAAGCAAAGCAACACGCAGATACGCTACAGGCACAGCTGAAAGCCTTGACCCCAGTCAAAAGAATAAAGAGATTTCCAGAACAACGCATCGCCCAACAACAGGTACACACACTGCAAAGTAAAGTGATGGAAGTCTCCCAACGACTTCAACCAATCCAAGAAAAGGCATGCCAACTGTTCATTGAAGTTGAAAGCCAGGGAGTCGAGCTTGAACAGGTTGTCATCACCGTAGAATAACGCCTGGAAGGGCCAGTAAACGACGCAGTAATCCAGGAGTTCACTGAGCAAGAGGTTGTCGCACAACAACAGGTCGAAGAATCTCGAGCCAAGCTCGAGGCATTCGAGGTAGAATTGATCAGACTAGAGTGACTCGGGACGAGTCACAAGTGAGTGTTGGGGGCCTGTTTGCCTTTGACCAAGTTTTGAGGAACACTTGGTCATATTTGACCGTTTTTGGACTTCGACAACCCGTCAAAGATGGAGCGCCAGGCAAAGCAGAGATCACGGGCTCTTGGTCCACTTTTGGGCCCCTTTTAGGGTTTTGGGTTAATGTAATGGGAAATGGATGTCGGCCCGAGGGTTTACCCACGTTTAGGCCCACTTTTGTAATGCATAAATAGAAGGATAGGCAGTGTAAAAAGCAGTAGATGTGATCACTTAGTGCAACTGGTAGTGCATCTATGTGATGTTGAATAAGTGTTTTGTGCGAACTATGTAAGGATTGCAAGGCTAAGTGCAAGTTCCTGAGAGGTTGCTATAGAAAGTTAAGTGTTGTAACACAAGGATGAAGGATCTAGCGAGCTGCGCAGATCTTATGTCCTATGCGAAGAAGGGTTTTGGAGGCTTTGTACTTGTAACAGATTGAAGACGATAATAAAGAAGAAGATCTTGTGAACGTAGCCCCAGGGTGGGGGTGAACCACGTAAATCTGTGTGTTATGCTCTGTGATTTGATTCAATGTGTTTATCTTTGCTTATGCTATGTGCTTTGATATATCCACTTATGCTCTGTGCTTCTTAGATATATATGATTGTTATATCTTATGTGTATGAGGATGCTTAGTGCCGATCTACTGGATCTGATTTGGGTTACTATGGTTAAGTGCTGAAATACTGTAGATCTGAGTATACATCGCGATGCTCTGTGTTGTCTGCGAAGTATAATAAGGGTTGAATATTGATGAATTATCGATGCTAAGTGCTCTGTAAATGATATAATCACAGATCTGTGTCCCAACTAAGGTTACAGACACCTGAGTCTTGCAACCACCCCTGCCTCTACCTCGAGTGAGACTTCATCTGCTTCGTAGGTGTTACCGAAAGGGTCGGTAGTTAGGGCTTTGTTGGTGTGCTCTTGATCGTTGAACCCTGGGTCTGCCCCTGTGCCAACATCAAGTGTGAGTGTTTCATCTAACATGGGAAGACTTGTTCCTTCATCACCTAGTGCTTTGGGAGGAGTTTCTTTGACCTCTTCCTTACCATTCATTAGTGGGATAGGTTCCTCCACCACCATGTATAGTGCATTTGGTTTCTCCATGCGAGGAACGCCACCGGTTACATGTTTTCCTTCTATGGGTTTCCCTTGTATCAGTTTGCTCACTGCATATATTCTAGTGCCCACATTTGGATTCATTTTCGGTGGGAGGCAAGTCCTTGGTTTTACCGTCCGAAGTGGATTTCCTTCTACATCTAGTATCCCTATAGGTGGTCCGACAATAAAAAATGTTTCCTTCTACATCTAGTATCCCTATAGGTGGTCCGACAATAGAAAATGTTTGTTTCACATTTGGGAGGAATCTTAATCTTAGGTTTGGTCTTACTCCTAGTGTCTTTCCTAGCACTGGGAGTAGTAATGTCTATAAGGGCCCTTATGTCCTCGAGGGAAATTATTTCTCCAGGGGTCCTAGTACCTCTAGGGGTAGTAATATGTGGGGACCGCAAGGTCCATTAGGGTCACAAGCCACATATTCATTGAACTTGAATGCGTTCACCACTACACCCATTGCCTTTTTTGGCAACGTTAGATCTCCTTGATTTATCAAGATTGATAGATGACCTCATACAACACCAAACTTTGTGGCTGACAATTCCCACAAAATTGCTATTGGATATTCCAAAATTTGACAGAAAACCTGGAGAAGACCCTTCTACATATGTCATGACGTATTACTCATGGTGTTCCTCGGTCTCCCTGGTAGATGATAGTATATGATTAAGGATTTTCTAGTGAAATTTGACAAGCAGTGTCGTTAGATGGTACATTGAGTTACCTAGCACCACCTATCGTGACTTTTCATATTTAGCCATGACTTTCCTAACGCACTTCCAATTGCCTATTTAGTATGAGACTAGAATAGAGATTTTAACATAATTGCGTCAAAACACTGCCACACACATTTTCAATCATATTCATGAATGGAGATGATAACATAGGTTCATTTGAGATAAGATTCTGAATTAAATTTTGGTATATAGGTTCGTCAAGTCATTGTTACCACCAATAACCAAAGATGTTTCTATGTCACGGGCAGTTGCTGAGGAGCAGGTGATTTATTTGCCCAAAATTTGGACTTGATTTATATCTAGTTGGGCACGTTGTATGATATCATTCCTCATGCTCTAAGGCTCTCAATAGATCATATTAGGCCAAATCTGAGACCACATGATGATGGTGTGGTTGGTTCCATTTCCAATGTTTGTGTTGGCCAATTGGTTGGGAACACTAATCGATTGTCTATATCTGCAAGTCAACCAACTACTATTTCCACACCCCAAACTGCTATAGTCCCTACTCAGACCTCCAAGGTGAATCTGGTACAGTCCACACAACCAAAGAATCCTCAACGACATGGAGGAAAGAATAAAAATAAAAAGAAAAACTCTCATGCTAAGCAAGGGACTGTGCAAACCCAAAACGTTAACACTGGAGGCTCTATGGAGAAGAAGGTTACGTTTCCCTGCAAGATTTGTGGTGGAGACCATTTCACTCACTAGTGTCCTCAGATGGATGAGATTCGTCACTATTTTTCTCAACAGGGAACTGCCCAACAAATCGTTGTTTTGACAAATCCATTCCCTCCTTAGTAACAACAAATCTTGCACCTTCGCAAGGGGGGATAACAAGTAAACCTTGGCAAGGGGGCACATAGTCGAGTGATATCGTTTACGTGTCGAACTAGACAATAAATTTACAAACATGGGCTTGTAATTACAAGAATCCATAGACTCGTCTGAATAAGGACCTTGCATCTACTTCTTATCTTGGTGACCCTGTCCAAATAGAAAATCCATCACTTGACACAATGCTTTGACCATGAAAGGGTGTGTTTTGTAAGTCCATGCATAATCACAATGTATGAGCTACCCATAATAATATCATTGTGGAAGATTTAACCCATATACCATGTGACATGTAAGCCCTCGAAGTCCTCCAGAGCTACCCAATGTGGTAGAGAGCATTGATGTTTGTTATAGGTAGGGTGGACCCTTAAAATAATAGTTTAATGTGAAAGACACAAAGATTTCGTAATGAACAACTTACTCAGAATCCATAATAAGTTATATATATATATATATATATATATATATATATATATATATATATATATATATATATATATATAATAATAATAATAATAATAATAATAATAATAATAATAATTGATAATAAATGATGATGATATTACAAAGATAGGGCCTACCTATATGTATGTCCCTTACGGTTTTATGAAGAGTTGTGACTTTTAGTCATGACCTTTTATTTATTATTTTAATGTCTTTATATTATATTATTTATCTATTGTGGCATTGCCCTTCCCTTAAATTTTGTTTTGTCCTCAAAGCAATGATAAGGAAGGATATAACTAGAGACAGTGCTCTGACTCCCATGCATCGTCTTCTTTCGGTGGATTTTTCCATTTAATAAGATATTCCTTGATTACTCGAGAACGTAATCTCTTTTCTCGGGTGGCGATAATGGCTTCGGGATCTAAAATGATTCTTCCTTCCTCATCCAACATAGGAAGTATAGTTTGTGCCTTTTGTTGTTGTCCCAAGACTCTCTTTAGACATGATACATGAAAGACGTTGTGGATACGAATTTTATCTGGTAAATCCAACTGGTAAGCTACATGACTGATTTTTCTATTTATTTGATATGGTCCATAAAATTTTGGAGCCAATTTATTCTTCCCATGTTGTTTAAGGGATAATTGTTTGTAAGGTTGAAGTCTCACAAATACCTGGTCTCATACTTTGAACTCTCTTTATGTTCGGTTTTGGTCAGCTTGTTGCTTCATTCAGTTCCTTGCAACTGTTAAGTTTTCTTTGAGTAACTGAAGGATTTTCTTACTTTCGTCTAAATGGTATTTTACTCACGCAACTTTTATGTGGTTGGTGACCAACTCCTTCCATGATGGAGGTTCGTACCCATAAAGAGCTTGGAAGGGTGTCATTTTAGTTGATGTGTGATAAGTGGAATTATACCACCACTCAACAAGGTGCAACCATTGAAACCATTTATTTTGCTTGTCGGAGATAAAACAACGAAGATAGGTTTCTAAACATTTATTGACGACTTATATTTGACCATATGTTTGAGGGTGGTAAGTTGAGCTTATGTTGAGAGAGGTTCCGATCTATTTGCAAAATTCTCTCCAAAAATTCCCTTTAAATTTGGCATCTCTATTGCTAACGATAACCTTGGGGAACCCATGTAGTTTGTAAATATTTTTACAGAATATTTCAGTCGTTTGTTTTGTTGAATCCGTTTTCCTTACTCCAATAAAGTGTGCATACTTAGTTAGTCTGTCTACTACTACTAATATTTTATATTTTCCGTCGGATATGGGTAGTCCTTCAATGAAATCCATTGAAATTTCTTCCCATTTTTGGTTGGGAATGTGTAACGGGTGGAGTAACCCAGGGGTCGATACATTTTCATTCTTGTTCCTTTGACAGAGATCACATTTTGCTACATATTTTCAAATACCTGCCCTTATCCCTTTCCAAAAAAAAGATCTTCATGCATTATAGTATGTTTTGAAAAATCCTACATGACCTGCAGCTGGGCAATCATGAGATTCTTGAAGAACCTTGGCATTAAAAATTTAGTTGGTATTTAAATAGATTCTCCCTTTATACCATAAGATGTCATTTTTCCATTCGAACTTAGGATATTGATTTAAATCGTTGATTATAGAGAAATTCTCCGGGTTTTTTGCATACTCAGTTCGGATTTCATCCAACCATTATGGAATGGCTATTGATATTGCAAAAACTTGTGTTTCTTCGTTTTTCGTGATAGGGCATCAACCACGACGTTGCCTTTTCCTCTTTTATGTAGAATTTCCATATCAAACGTGGCAATTTTCTCTATCCACTTTTGTTGTTCGGTTGACAATGTTTTTTGTTGTAACAAGTAATGGAGATTGTTATGATCTGTGAGTATCAAGAACTTACTTCCCAATAGATATTGGCACCATTTTGTTAATGCATGCATGATGACAAGCATTTCCTTGTTGTATGTGGATTGTAAGCATTCTGTTTGATTTAATTTACTGCTCTCAAAAGCTATTGGGTGGCCATCTTGCATCAATGTTGCTCCAATTCCAAAACCTGATGCGTCACACTCGATGATGAAAGGTTTGGACAAGTCAGGTGTTGCTAATACTGAGGTCGTGTAAATAATTTTTTTAAAGTTTTCAAAACATTTTTGTGCTTCCACATTCCATTGGAAAGAGTTTTTCTTAAGGAGATTTGTTGGAGGGGTGGTTAAATGAGTATAATTCTTGACGAATCTTCGATAGTATCCTGTCAATCCTAGAAATCCTCGTAAGCTGGATATGTTTTTGGGTTTAGGCCATTCTGTGATTGCTCTGATTTTCTTGGGGTCTACCTTGACTCCTTTTTTGGATATGATGTGACCAAGGTACTCTACTTCCTCGCCAAATTTACATTTTGACATTTTGGCATAGAATTGATTTTCCTCCAGAAGAGATAACACTTGTCCCAAATGTTTCATATGCTCCTCCCATGTTTTACTGTACACTAAGATATCATCGAAGAAGACTAAGACATGTTTCTGTAAGTATGGGTGAAATAATTCATTCATTGTCGCTTGGAAAGTGGCAGGGGCATTAGTTAGCCCAAAAGGCATCACCTTGAATTCGTAGTGTCCTTCGTGTGTCTGGAAAGCAGTATTGGCTACATCTTCTAGTCTGACTCTAATCTGGTAGTACCATGATCTTAAATCAAATTTTAAAAAATATCTTGCTCCGTAAATTTAATCCAACATTTCATCAATAAACGGGATGGGAAATTTATTTTTAATTGTTATTTTGTTTAGCCCTCGGTAATCTATGCATAATATGATTATCCATCTTTCTTTCGAACTAACACTACTGGAGCTGCATATGGACTTTTACTTTTCGTGATGTCACCGCATTTTAATAGGTCTTTGATCCAGGAGGATATCGGTGGCCACCCACCTTTTCCGACTGGCTCAAAACAGTTTTCTGGCAATTTTGGCAATTTACTATTTTTAGCAGGTTTTAACTTCCGGGGCCATTTTGAGGGCCTAAATGAAGGTTTTTCGAGATCGAGGTTCTCAATGATAGTTGAAGGCATGATTGAGCCCCCAAAATGAATCTCCTCGACAATACCTTTCCAATGAGCTATCATACGCCTAAAACAAAGATTGTATGCAAAAGTTACGACCCCGGGAAGTTGATGTACTAACTTACCCAAACGGGGCCCACATGACTTTTGGCGCTTCATCTCCTAGGGTTAGGTTTTTGGATGTCTAGGGATTTTGGAAATCCTGTTTATTGTAAAAAGGCCTTTAGAGCCTCATTGTAATCATCTTCTTGCGAATGCGAGTAGCCGTCACATCTCTTCTTAGAGATAAGCTGCCACCATTCTAGCGAGTCTTTCACTCTGTATTTTTACAGTCTCTGTACATTTCTTTCATTAATAGAAATTGTGTATTACTGTATATCTGTGTTTATGGTTGCATCTCTGATACATTTCTGTTATATTATTGAATATCTGCGATATCTCTGTGCATTTCCTTATTATATCTTCGCTCTCATTTCGCGCCGAAAATAATCTGGATCAGTGGTATCAGAGCAGGCTGCTCTTGATTGTTTTTTCAGTGCATGTCCCCAATGAGGTCTGAGTATATAAATTTGGGTCTCGAGCTTGTATCTCTTGAAGAAAATCGCTCTCGCACACCCAAGAAACCCTCAATGGCGGAAGAAAAGAAAAACGACGGAGCATACGATCCTATTAATCTGTTGCTTGAGCAAGCTCCCACGCGACAGAGGGACGAAATGATGGAGAATTTTGCCCACATCCTTCAACGCCTTCCGATAGCATCAGGCGAATCTTCATCAAGAGGCCACTTTGGAGGCAGCTTGCCTTTCAAGGTACAAGTTAATTTTGATATTCCTGCATTTGAAGGACAGATAGATGCAGAAGCCCTAGAAAAATGGTTAAATCTGCTAGAAGGTTATTTCTCTGTTCACAATTTTTCCAACAAAGAAAAGATCACCTTCGCACTCCTTAAAGCTCTCCCTCATGTCAAACATTGGTGGGAAACTTACTAGGAGCAAAGTTCCACAGAGGAGTCTGGAATATATGGGGTCGATCCCACTTGGGATTTTTTTGTGGATGCGGTAAAGGAACAGTATTACCTTGTTGGCAACTATGAGGACCAGTACATGAGATGGACCACACTGCAACAAGAGAGGGGCCAAGCAGTTCCGGAGTTCACCAATACCTTCCATACCTTGCGTACCAAGCTAGTTATCAAAGACTCCGAGTGACATTTGGTTTTGAAATACCGTGGGGTGCTACACAGATACATCCAAACTGAAATGGATTTTCTGGACATCTCATCACTCGGTGCTGCCTATCGATATGTTGTTAAAATTGAGCAGAAATTTAAGCACCAGAACAAATGGGAGTTTGGGTCTGCAAATATGCAACAACCAAAGTATGACAAAGACAACCCTAACAAACAGTCTCCTGAAAACCAATCCAAGACACAAGAAAAGAAGGGTCACGGGAAGACAAAGAAGGACACTAGAAAATGATGCAATTTCCACAAAAGCCCTTGGCACAACACCGATGAATGTCGCTCAAAAAAGTCATTGGTGACCAAGATCAAAGACAAGGAGCCGAACCCTGATTCAGAATTTGATTATGAAAATACTGGTAAAGGACAGATCATTGACGCAGACCCCACTGCTATTGTCGCGACCGCAACAATTCAACTAGAAGAACCAACAGATCCTAAAGAGGGGGAGCACCTTTTTCATTCACAGATGTGGGTGAAGGGGACCCCACTGCATTTTATTGTTGATAGCGGAAGCCAGAAGAACCTCATCTCAGCAGAGGTTGTCAAACAGTTGGGATTGTTGACAACACCACACCCGCAACCATACAACATCAGGTGGCTTCGCAAAGGATGAGATCTTCGTGTCAGCCAGCAGTGTCGATTGTCATATGGCATCCAACCCTTCAAGGATGAGGTATTATGTGATGTTGCCCCACTGGATGTCTGTGATGTTCTCTTGGGCCATCCATATATGTGGAAGCACCATGCTATTTATGAGTCTCGACTTCGTAGTGTCGTTGTCACTTTGGGGGGTCATCTCTACAGAATACCAAAGGTAGTTCCCACTACTGTTCCACCTAAAAAGTGCCGCAAAGTAGTATCTCATACTGCAAAATTTAGCTTCTTCACAATCTGTTCAAAAGGAGAACAGAAGGACACTGCAACCACTACAGCCTCGCCCCAAGCACCTTCTATCCCACAGAAGTAGGTCGACAAGGCTACAACAAAACGCAAAGATTCCTTCTGCACAATGTCCTCTCATGTAGCCTGACTTGTTGAACAACCTCAGCCTCAACAGGTTCGTGACAGATTTCCACAAACTGAGCAGTGCAACGTCTCCAGCAAGACAAACAGCTCACCAAGATGCAGATTCAACAAACGCTTTTCCCTCCCCCCCGGGAACTCAACGCAATGGAGACCATTGCTTCCTAAGGAGGGAGGATTGATCTAGGTAGATATCGATGGCCACCGACCTTTTCCGACTAGCTCAAAATAGTTTTTTGGCAATTTTGGCAATTTACTATTTTTAGCAGGTTTTAACTTCTGGGGCCATTTTGAGAGCCTAAATGAAGGTTTTTCGAGACGATACCTTTCCAACGAGCTATCATACGCCTAAAATGGAGATCGTATGCAAAAGTTACGACCCCGGGAAGTTGATGTACTAACTTACCCAAACGGGGCCCACATGACTTTTGGCACTTCATCTCCTAGGGTTAGGTTTCTGGATGTCTAGGACTTTTGGCATTCCTGTTTATTGTAAAAAATCCTTTAGAGCCTCATTGTAATCATCTTCTTGCGAATGCGAGTAGCCGTCACATCTCTTCTCAGAGATAAGCTGCCACCATTCTAGCGAGTCTTTCACTCTGTATTTTTACAGTCTCTGTACATTTCTTTCATTAATAGAAATCATGTATTACTGTATATCTGTGTTTATGGTTGCATCTCTGATACATTTCTATTATATTATTGAATATCTGCGATATCTCTATGCATTTCCTTATTATATCTCCGCTCTCATTTCGTGCCGAAAATAATCTGGATCAGTCTTGGACTAATCTTTCTATCTCTGTTTTGTGGTGATGAAGGTATTTGTATGGTCTAACCTTGACTGAGCTTGATCTTGGTTTAACTTCAATTATATGTTCACTTCTTCTTTGAGGCGGTAACTCCATGGGAAGGTCTTGAAATACCTTCTTATGTTTTTGAATTAGATCTTGGACGTCCGATGTTCTGGAGTCATCATGTTCTGATTCTTGTATTTCTATGTTGTGGCATTGGATGAAGTATGTGGTTGCTCCTTTTTGGATCATTTTTTTCATTTTTTGTGACAACACAGCCTGTGTTTGTGGAGGTTGAAAATCATCTAATTTATAACTTTGCCCTTGCCACTTGAATTGGATGAAATGTTCCTGGTGATTGATTGAGTATGTGCCCAAGGTTTGTAATCATTGGACTCCTAAAACCACATCTACGCCTCCCAGAGGGATGGTGTAGAGTTTTGATTCCAAATTGAAATCTTGGATTTGGAGTTTCACCTTATGGCATTTTCCGACATTTCCAATATTTTTCTGTCTGCAACCATTACTTTCATATTTGGAACTGGATATACAAATAATTTGAGTTTCCTTGCAATCTTGATATCGAGGAAATTGTGGGTACTTCTAGTGTCGATTAGTACAGTGACATTATCATTTTTTATATGTCTTTTTAATTTGAGGGTTTGTGGTTGGGTAATGCCTATGATGGCTGCGAGCGATATTCTTGGTGTGTTGTCTTCTATGAGTTTTGAAGTGTCATTTTGGAAATTTGCCATTTCTTCATTTATTGATTCTGCTGAGTCTGATTCGTAGTCTTTTTCTACTTCACAAGTGTATAATTTTTTTGAGTTATCTTCAATGTGGCACCTATGTCTTGGGTCCCATTTCTCTCCACATCATTTACTTTTTCATTCTTTTATCCTTTGGGACTCTAAAATTCTTCTTCTATATTCATGTAGATTGGGTGGTATGTATTTGTCATTTCCTGTGGTCTGAGGTACACTCCTTCTTGAGTAAACCTTGTTGAATCTGGATTGGCCTTCTAGTTTTTCTTCTGTGACTTTTTCCTTGCGTATTGCTATTTCTACCGTAGTAACCTCATGTAATATTAACTCGTCTTGGATATGTGGTTTGAGACCAGCTATGTAAGACAAGAGTAATTGATCATGAGATAATCCAAATACTTGAGTGGCGAGAGCTTCCCATTGATGCGTAAATTCATCTATGCTCCCTTTTTGTTGTAATTTGGTGAGTTTTGAAAAAAATTGTTTTTCTAAGATGCCCTGGAATCTTTTAAAAAAATTTATTTTTGAAAGAATTCCAATTATATGACTGAATTCTTCCTTTCCACCATAGATACCAATTGTAAGCAATGCCTTCGAGGTACATGGATGTGTATTTGACCTTTTCTTCATCGGTTGTAATATTATGTATATGGAAATATTCTTCAGTTTTGTTAAACCAAGCCAGACATTGATTATCGCCTCCATTGTATTTTGATAGTTCTATTTTGGCTTTGGGAGGATAAATTATTTGGGGTTGATGTTGTGAAAGAGATTGGGAATTTGAATTGTAGGGAGGTGGTGGTGGTGGGGGTGATGTGTTAGATGTGTCTGAGTCACTTGGTTTTGTTGGGTGGCTTGTTGATGCCCTTGGCCTTTTATTAAATTTAAAAGCTCGTTAAGCTTTTTTCCCTGATGTTGTGTCATCACAGCCAGACTTTGTTGCAAATCGTTATTTATTTCTCGTTTAAAGTTTCCCAAACCTCATTGTAGGTTAACCCTGAGTTATTGAAAAATATTGTCTTTAAGATCTTGTTTTAGATTATCCATGCCTTTTTGCAATTCGATTCAGATTTCCATTGAAATTTTTTCTTTAAGATTATGGGTCAACTCTTGTTCGAGTGCCTCGTTGTTGAGATTTATTTCTTCTAGTAACTCATCGTGAGTTTTTTGTATTGACTTTTCGAGTGATTTTCTAATGCTTTTACACTCCTGGTCTATTTTTTCCACTTGAGTTTTTAATTCCAACATCCTTCTGGTGTTTAGGGGTGAGTATTTTTCTGTAATTTTGAACTTGCTTGGAATATCCCCTTTTTAATTATTTTAAAATAATTGTATATAATTTACGGTGGGAGGAGGGTTACGTGAGGGAGTGGGGATGGTTTACAAAGTTGGAGGTTGCGGGGTGAGGGGAACGATGTGGGTGTGTTGATGGAGGGAATTGCGGGGCAGCTGAGAGAGGGGGTTGTAGGGTGGAGTGTGTGGGAGAGGGGGTTGCATGGAGATGAAGAGAAGAATGGAGCGTGGGAGTGATGCGTGATATAGGGGGTGTGTGGGAAATTTGGAAGACTAGATGTAGGGTGCGGATGGGCAAAGTGGAGAGAATTGACTGTGATATGGAGGAGCGACCAACTCTAATACCAATGTGAAAGACACAAAGATTTCGTAATGAACAACTTACTCATAATCCATATTTAGATATATATATATATATATATATATATATATATATAATGATAATAATTATTATTATGGTTATATATAGGGCTTGCCTATATATATGCCCTTTATGGTTTTAAAAAGTCATGACCTTCTATTACATTAATGTTTAATTTTACTTTTATTTATTAATTTAATGTCTTTATATTATATTATTTATTTATTGTGACATTTAATTACATTTGACAAAGAGCAAAGTCGGCCTAGTTTCCCCCACCAGATTATTTTTTAGATTCAAGTAGTCTCGCATGGGACGAATATCTTCATAACTATTATTGATGAAGGGGTCTCCACATGTATTGTGTTTGATCTGGATTGGATCATGATACAGTTTGTCGTCTATCTTGGTACTTTTTCAGTGGAAAAAATGAAGGAATTGGCTTATTGGGCCCATTTTAGTGGCAAGTCCTAGTTTGGAGATTTGGGGTCCGGAACCTTCCAAAGCCATTTCAAAGCATCAAATGAAATTTTTGGGGTCAAAATTGTAACATCCCCAGTTTTAATCCTTGCAAATTATAATGTAATTGTATAAATGAGATTTAGGTTGGTGAGTCGATGTGTTGGGGCGAAGAGCCCGTATTAGTTTTATATGGCCTGAGGAAGAATGGTATAGTATGTGCATTGAAATAATTGATAAAATTAGTAATCGTTGGTTGTGATACAAGAGGGGAAAAAACGATGGGCAGATATGATTGCACAAGAGAGAGAGGTCCAATGGGGGTGTATTCATGGGTATTAATCCAAACCCACATTCCTGAAATTATATTATCATTGTGTATAACCTTCTATTTGTTCTTAAGTGTTCCCAAAACGAATCATTGAATTTATGTAAGAGGGTGGGTGTGAGAAGTCACATCCCAGAGTTATTGGGATCATGGGGATAAAGTACAATCATCCTTGAGAAGAGTGTGAGTCAAGCAAGCAAGGGAGAAGAATAAATTCAAGTAGGAAAGGAGACAACTTTTACATGTAATTTTTAGGTAGCCAGAAGAGAGTTGAGTGATGGGAAGAGTACCAACCATTATATGCTTGAAGACAACCATTGTTTTGTTGTGTGTTACGATGGAAATGTGACATGTGTGCATGTAAAAATGGGTTGTAAGCTTGTAGTGTGTTTCTTGTTGAGTAAATGGCTCAAGAGCCTTTGAAGGTTGTTGTGAGCACTCTTGAAGCAACTGAGAGTTCCTAGAGTGTCTTGTTGATATATTCCTGGCCAACCAAGTGCACTAGAAGCCATGATAAATGAATGATATATCTTAAGGGACTATGAGCAGTGAAGGGGGTACATTCCTTGGGTTGTGTAGATTGTGGGGAAGAGAGCTGAAGGAGTGGAATTGATGTGGGAGTAGAACCTGGGTTTTGGGGTTGTTGCATGTGTGGAGAGTGGACAACCAAGAGGGTCAAATCTTCTTGTAGACTCATAGCCTCAGCTCAACATGGCCTATTTTTGAAAGAAAATGAACAACAACGCCTCTGGTTGGGAGGTTCATCCTTCATACGCAACCAATTGGTTAATTATTAACATATAAGTGTTTATGTTCTATTCTTGTGTTATTCTGTTGTGTAAATGGTTTAGATGAATGCTGGGTATTTATGTTGTTGTTTAAATAGTTGCATTCATGGGTTTTCTTTATGTTGTAGATACATTTAGAGTTATGGTATCAGAACTGGTTAAATCTGAGTGTGATATGTAGTTGAGAAGCTATAGGAAATTATTAGGTAGAAAAATCTTAAATTAATGTGTTTCCCACAAGTAATTTTCCTCATTTGGAGGTTGGGTACGTTACAAAAACTTTGTGAGAATAGATCACAATCCCTTGATGTTATTCTACACATCAAGACCTTTCCAACGGTGAAAAAATCGTCTCAATCAGATCTCGTATGCGAAAGTTATGCTTCCCGCAAATTGACCTACCTTGTTTACCACATGGTACAAGTGGATGCCACATCAATGCCCATCACTCACACATGTGGGGATAGCCATGTGTCGACTTTCAAGAAAATTCTAGAAGGTCCGAAACCTTATCACTAATTGAGGCTTGAGGATGCAAAAACCCTAACCCTAGACAACTATCAAGCCATGTTAAATATCATGTTGTTATGAAGAGAAGGGGTTCCAATATTTTGTATTGTACTTGTTCCATATTTGAGAAAAGCATATAAGGAGTGGTATTTTGAGAGCATAATAAAGGAGGTAGGATATTCTGTAACATCCGTTCAATCCATGGTGTCGAACGCAACTCCATAGCAAGTGCCCCTTTCTTTGCATTTGCATTTGCATAACCGAAGAAAAGATAGTAGAACATAAGCCTCATCTTCTAGCTGGGTTTTCTCTCGTTACGAGTTTCCCAGTATATATCTTGTGTTCATTTGTGTGGATGGTGTGTATATTTGTCTGTTTTTTCATTTATGTATTCAGTTATTTTCATAAATCTAAGAAATAAGCTAGTAATAATTAATCTAGGATCTAAGGAAGTAAATTGCATAATCTAAGATTTTAGAATATTATAAGATCTGTTTATGTGACAAACTGTTCAAGTGGAATATCCATGACAATTTACAAATCAATGTCTATGTCATGTTGGAGAATTATCAGTTCCCTGGAGCTTGTGCAGTCTAGCACCATGTTGAAGGGATTTAACGACCACGTGTTTAAGCCTGATGGAATCATTGTCGCCTTTCATGTGGAGTTAGGTGAAAAGACCATCTCAATTGAAGTTGAGGTAGTCAATGCCCCATTATATTACAATATGTTTCTTGGGCATAGTTGGTTCTACGCGATGATGACCATTGTCTCCTTAGTATTTAGTGTTTTATGTTTTCCCCATCAAGGGAAGGTCGCAACTATCGATGAGTTGGAATATTGCAGGCCTGATTACAGGTCTAATAGTGGTATAAACATTCATTTCGTTAGTGGTTCCTTGAGTGCTTACGAGAGTGTTGGTGTGGGGATGTTTAAGGATTCATCGCTCATGAGTACATTTACCCTACCCCCACCACTCACTACTCAAACCGTGGCTCCAATATGTATGATTTCTATGGACACTTTTGAATTCCAGGGGTATATTAATCATTGGGTCATGCCTATTAGTCCTTTTGACAATGAATCATTTGGATCTAGCATGCCACTTAGTGTGGTTGAGATTTCCTACCAGATAATCCAGTCAACATCCACTGGAACTAATTAGAAATTTCATCCCACTATGGAATATGATCAACATACCTTGCCCACTTGGGTGGTCACTCCATCCAATTTGCATGGCTTCCTAGATATTGAGCTACCTTCAAACATGGAGGTCATTGATTAAGGGATTTCCCCCCTGTGATCGTGGGTCTTAATCACAACAGAGCAAGACTAAGTGAAAGAGATAATCATCTCCCCACAGTGACAAGACAAAAAAAAACTAAAGAAAATAAATACTTTAATTAGGAGAAAGTAGGGATAGAGAGGACAAAAGAAGGTGCACCTTGTTCTCCCGTTTGATGTCGATCCATGCTCCAATTCACCGAAGATCTCCTAATATTTTGTTGGAATCAACCTACAAGATAGATACAAAACTAGGGCTACGACGAAAGTAGTTATATGATAAAAAAACATGTGCATGCTATATGTCAGATTCAAACTAAACATAAAGATAAATGTACAATGAAGAAAAATCTAGGTGAAAACAAGCTCTTTTATTACCAGTGAGTGGACAAGGTAAGTTACAACCTTGTCCAACCTTAGGCATCATCTTGAAGCCAACTGTCTGGGTTCCTCTGAGAATCTTCAAGCATCAACTCAACCGATAAAGGATTTTATCAATGACTCAGATAGGGACAAGGAGACACCCTATAGTCACATAAAAGGAGAAAGAAGCTCTGGAAAAGGAGTTTCCAGATTAAAGGGGATGTTGCTCAGAGAACATAGGGAAAGGAGGCTTCCTAGATATTGGTAGCATAACTTTGGACCAAGGGACTTGTGTTGTCCTATTTATCCCTCTATGGTTATTTTATATCTTCCCAAATAGGTTTGGGGAGTTGAATTTCGTTATGTACGGGTAAGGTCATTGGGAAACGAGCCCAACCAAAAAAACCACCCAAAAACACAGGATTATTTTATTTTTCACCAAAAATTAGGGCATCCGCGGGTTACAGTGAGGAAAGGCGCGGATGTTCGCGTGTTGCACTAGGGAAGCCCGTGGATATGCTCTTAAAGCATGTTTTTTAAATGATTCTTGAGAGGGATTCTTAGGGAAAAGTCTAGCAAGCATTGGGAAAGGGTTAGGCCATGGCACAAAAGCATAGCTGTGGCTTTTTGTGCTATAATAATCATGTCTTCAATTGATATGTCATAGGAGGATATGCATCATTGAACATATTTTCTTCCCGATTTGGAAAGGTCGGAGGTTCACATCAAAAAACTTGATTTAGGATAGGGGGCATTTTCTAAGGCATCCAGTGAAATGCCTAGTTTTGACGAATTGAGTCTGAAATTACTCATTTAGAACTTGCCACCAAATTCTCCACTTCAAACCATACTGAAGACAAGTATCTTGTACCTTTATCAAATCTTGACAACCGTCATCAAGAAGCTATGATAGCTCATGATACTGCTCATTGTATTTGTCGTTGTGTAGTTTTTGACAGTGACTTGGTTCTACTTTATGACCAGAATAATGAATATTTAGGAACATGGAAATTCAAGTCTATGTGGCATGGCCTCGGCATGGTGTGCCATATGATGTTGACAATGGCCCATGAGTTCATTGATGATGATAGGAATCCTTGGCATGAGTCTAGCAATGGGATCTACTCTATGTAGATCATTAAGATGTGTATTGCCTTGTACATAGGTGTGTGATGTGAGTGTTTTTAATTTTGCATGTGGGTTGATTTTGTTCGATGCTTATTATGTTCAGTGCTTGATTTTCATACATCAATAGGATCCCCTTGACCATTGTCATAGGCACACCCACGGTGAGACCAGGAGGTTACATATGTTAGTTCACTAACTATGTTGGCATATGTCACATTAAATTAAGCATTAACACAACATCCATGTACATAAACACATCGGTTTCAAATTACATCATTCAAATTCATAACTAAGAGTCGAACCATATGTATATAAAATACATAGCCAGTGCATCATGTCCAAAAAATAGAACACACAGTCTTTTTCTTACCTGGTCCTGATAGAATGGAATTGTGTTAGTGGAATCTATCACAATATGCATCAAAAATTTTGAGAGGTGATAATTTTTATGCATTTCATTGCTTATGATTCATGTAAAATTGTTTTTTCTAGATTCCACTATGTAATTTAACTCGGGATCTAGTGTTTCTAGATGGTTTTTCCAGGATTAGGTGACAAGCTGTTTGGATTTTTCTATGGCGACATCCATTGGACCATAAGGTATGTGTTCTAATTGGCATATAGGGATGGGTTTTTCTCTATGATATCATGTTGCATTATCAACCGTCACTTTTACCGACACATTGCCTTAGGTTAAATCCCACCAAGTTGTGACATTAATCCTTCTTATTTGCATGACATAACTTGTGTGGTAGTGCATACCCTTCATGGGTGCCATAATTAGCACATGTCTTTTCCATTTGGTGCCCCTAATGCATTTTTCTATAGGCTCATAAACCCTTATTTAGACCCACCATGACTAAAAGTTGAGTTGCATACTTCTCTCTAATTCTTTTTTTGGCCATGTCTCAAGGAGGTTCCTGTCAACTCTATGTTGTATAATGGTTGCATGTGCATATCGATTCTTATGTCCCAGTGCCTACTACTATGATGATGTTTGATTTATCTCTCTTACTACCATTGTAGTCACTCTTGACCTCTTGCTATGTGCATTAATTTTCATTTGCTTTACAACCTTTAACCAAGGAGAAAATTGTCGCTATGAGTGGACAATAATTGCCTAGTACCATTCCTAAATTTGATTTGCATAGGCCGGTTCCACGTGCTTGAATCATAGTTGCATGCCATGGAGCCACTTGTTTTCTCTAAGCAACCTAACTTTTAACTCTTTTTCATGCTCATAAAACCATGAAAAAAACACTAACAAGCTCACTTTCAACTCTTTTTCACGTTCATAAAACCATGAAAAAGACACCATTGAGCACACTTTTAACTCTTTTTTTGTTCTCGTGAAACCATGAAAAATATACCATCAAGTACACTTTTACCTATTTTTCACACTCATAAAACCATGGAAGAGACTCAAACATACTTTTATCTCTCTTATGTGCTCTTACAAACATGAAGGAGACGTCAAAAAAAAAAAAGAGAGAAGAGTGGGGGGTAATTATCTTGATCTATATTCAGTACAATGGTAGCCATGAATCATTGCCACCCTTGAACATGGAACCTATTTTCTTCATTGTCTTATAGTTGGGTTATATCTTGCCTAGGATTCGTACCAGGATTACAAGTCATATACTGCTCCAACTAGTTACTCTTCCAATCACTATGGAGAGTCTTTCAATGTCTCATTCATTGTTGTGCTATATCATTGGTGCTCTTGAGTTAGTGCTGCCAAGTCATCAATATGTTGTGCTATATGTTAAAGGGAAGTGAAGCCTGTGTCAGCATTTTACAATCTCATTGACCTTTAGTGTCGGCCATCCTTATGTTAATTGTACTTGATGATTCTATCCCTTCACAACAACTCTCGGTGATTGTTTTATGTCGATTGATGAGGGATGCATTGAAGCCATCCTTTGATGGATCTCTTCCCATTGACACTATCACAATATCTAGGAGAGAGATCTTTAAACCAGCTAGTACCTTGGAACTTGTAGTTTTGAGTGGCAGGCTTCCTCGTAATCAACAATGGGTTTATGTTGTTGACTCTTGATTGATAGATTCCATGAGTGTTCGACATCAACTACTTTATTTACACTCGTCGGATTGTACTAAGCACCTTGGGGTCCATTTTCATTATTGGTGTGTTCCCCCGTGTCCGTTAATGGTATTCCTCATTGACCGATAATCTAATGGTTTATACCATGCTCAATATTAGCTCATCTATTCGCATGTTATAGAATTGCACCATCGACGGAGTTGGATTGAAGACCTTGGGCCTAGGCATCATCACTCCTTTATGCTACCCTTCGTAAGTTGCGATGGAGTATATCACTATTATATGAGTACTTTGAATACTACATGGGCACTCTCATTCTAGATGTCTTCCCGATGTATATTATGACATAGATCCACATTGTATTTGCTTCTGGCCATGATCTCTTTGATGACATGGATCCATCGTGTACTTTTTCATGGCCATGGTCTTGCTTATCATTTCATGGATTCGCAATGTATTGTTTTTGCAACCATGTTTTTTCCTACATTCAAGCATGGGTATGCCTACATCGGGGATGATCTATATATATATGTGTGTGTGTGTGTGTGTGTGTGTGTGTGTGTGTGTGTGTGTGTGTGTGTGTTTGGTTGACAATTGTTTGTAGGTACTTATTGGTTCCTTGTCCCATGAGCTCCTTCCTTATGCCACTACCATGTATTACTGGAAATGTATTTTGGTCATCGGTTCCTCTTTCGACCTCACATATTAGGGGGCATTTGTTATATCTATATTTGTCACCTGTGCCTCATGTGGGCCTCATAAAGTACCCATTGATATCATCGTGCTAGAATTACATGCCATTGCCAAAAAATCATTATTTCCAAGCATGGTCGCTTCTTGTCTTCATTCAAGATGCAAATGGTCTCTTCTTGCCTTCTTTCAAGTTGAAAATGATTGCTTGTTTCCCTTGTGCAACAAGTGACCACCTCTCAAACCTTCTAGATTCGAGGAGTTGCGAGGAGATCAATCCAGATAGGTTGGCCATGAGACATCATGAGCTCTGGAAATTGTGCATGACTTGTTGTTCATCAAGTTCTAAGATTTTGTTGGAGTTACTTCACACACACTTAGGATTTTTTTTTCCTAAGGTTTTTCCTTGTTTATTAGTCATTATCCAATCTCCTATATTTTAGGAAGAATGTTCCTCTAGGGAGAATATTCTCTTTAGTTTTCACTTCAGTTTGACTAGTTGAGTTGAGTTTAGATGTTGCATTGGTTTTGTCACCATGCAACATTGGGATCATCACCAGCTAATGCGCATTAGCCTTGGTATCATCACCAGACTAGCGCATTACCTGTGATTCCCTAATCTCCTCCTCACTTCACTTTGTTTCAGTCAGTTAACTGAAGACTGGTAGACTAGTTAACTCAGCTAGGTGGCAGTTCACTCACATAACTGCCTAAAAGACTAGCGTAGGTGGCAGTTTACTCTTGTAACTGTTGGTCTGTGTCCATATCACTCTAGACCACCACTATGGCGCATTGGCTTCTCCTCCAGTGTGCATTAGTTGAATTATACAGAGTATATAATGTGTAAATGATTCATTATTCATTACGATTAATGAGAATTCTTCCATTCTTTCTCTCTTGCTTCTTCTTTCACAATTTCTCTCTGAAAATATGTGTGGTATTTTTTAGATAGATCTATTCTGTGAAGGTTCAACACATTTACATGGTATCAGAGCTGACAGACTACTAAGCAAAGCTACACCAAATTATTTTTTGCAGGTACCAAAGATTGAAGACAACGGAAAGATGGAATTCCCAAAAGAATTCATTCTTACACCTTACAATTACTTTGCATGGAAGGAGAGAATCATCATGCATATCTGAACCAGAGGATTGTACAGGTTAACCTTGACTACATAGAAAAAACCAACATCAACCATAGAAAAATCCAAGTATCTAAATCGAATGGATGAAGCATTCAAAACAATTTGCAGTTTCATCTCTCCAGATCTCCTTTTTCACATATCTTCCTGTAAAACCCCCAATGAAGCCTGGACCACCTTGGAAGGGCTCTTTGGAAAACAAGATGAGATAAGGGGACACATGCTCGTCAGGTGGAATTGCTCACATTGGATCCAAAAAGCTTCGATAATCTCCAAGATTTCTTTACAAAATTCAAGGATTTACTGTCGCAACTCAAAGCTTGCGGGGTTGATAAATCTAAGGAGGAGAAACAAATGGTTCTCACAATTCTCTCCAAACTTGGTCCTGAATTCTCCGTGTTCATATCCACATTCCATTTAGTCAAATTAGCATCTGGAGCCACTTGGAAGATGCCTTCTCTTGAGGAATTTATCGAATCCCTGACACAAGAGCAAACCAAGCTCATCAACATGGGTAAAATCAAAGGCCCAAAGGCGCATGCACTTACTGTGCAAGATGGAAACCATCAATATCAGAAATATAAAGATAAAGAAAAAAGGAAATCTCATGCAAATCCGAAGAAGGAAGGGTACTCAAAACCCTTCACTGATGCCTCTGGATCGAAAGGTGGAAAGGGAAGAAAAGGGGAGAAATGCACATAGTGTCATAAAGGATTCCATCTAGAATCTGCATGCATTCATCAACAAATAGATCTAATGACTCAAATACTTCAACAAAATAACCTTGGATATCACATCCCCGAGGGTGCCAAGAAGAAGAAGCCAAAAGATCAGAATCCCAAGAAAGGCAATTCTAGCCATGCCTTGATTGCCATCAACTCCTCTCTCGATGCTTGGATCATAGATTCAGGAGCATCACATCACATGGTTGCCACAAAAGCAGTCTATTCTTCATTGGATGCATGCAAAGGTCCTTCTATTCTCATGTGGGATAACTCTCCAGTCGAAGTCACCAACAAAGGAAGGATTGAACTCACCAACGAAAGCTTCGAGAATGTGTTGCACGTTCCCAAACTTTTTGTCAATCTTCTCTCCATGTATCAGATGACGAATTCCAGGACCGAAAAGAAAGTCATATTCACACCAAATGTAGTCGACATCTTTGACATGCAAACCAATTCTAGTGTTGTTACCAATGAGGTAAATCATCAATCTAGATTGTATACATTTTCTGAATTTATTGAACCAGATTATGCTTTACTGCTTATCCATGTTGATGAAAGTAGTAGGATATGGCATGAAAGGTTCAAGCATTTGGATTTCAGTTATATGCAACAGCTTAGCAAACAAATATTGGTTGATGGTCTACCATACATCCATTTCTCCAAAGAAATCTATGAGGGATGTGTTCTTGGAAAACACCCTCAAGAGAAATTCGACAAAGGAAAGACTTAGAGAGCTTCCTCTCCTTTAGATCTTTTCCATTGTGATCTCATGGGTCATTTTCCTCATCCATCAATCAACAAAGAGATGTTTTTTCTCATTTTTGTTGATGATTTCTCCCGTTTCACATGGATTTACTTTCTCAGGCAAAAATTCGAGGTCTTTCAACACCTCAAAGATTTGAAAGCACTGGTTGAGACTCAGTCAGGAATGAAAATCAAAGTTCTCTAAACTAATAATGTAGGAGAGTATGTCAACCATGAGATCCAGAATCTTTGTCATGAGGCAGGGATTCAGCTGCAGCACACAGTTCCCTATACTCTGCAGCAAAACAGAGTTGTTGAGCGGAAAAACAGATCTCTAAAAGAGATGGCATCTTGCATGCTACATGCAAAGTGACTACCACATAGACTATGGGCCGAAGAACTTAATTGTGCAATGCACATCCAAAACAGATCTCCCCATAGATCTGTCAAGGATAAGACCCCCTACGAGGCTTGGAGCGGCCTCAAACCGGAAGTGACCCACTTTTGTATTTTCGGTTCACGTGCATGGGCTCAGATTCCCTCTGAAAAGAGGAAGGCACTTGATCCACAGAGCACATAGTGTATCTTTGTTGGATACCCCAACAGTGTGAAGGGATATAGACCTATTGATCTTTCCTCGGATCGACTCATCATTGAGCAAAGTGTCCGATTTGAGGAAAGTGTCTCGCATGTACCTCAGCAACCGCATGCAAACACCTTCATTCTTCCACCTGTCCGAGATGATGAGCATGCACATGCTGACTCTTCTTCATACGAGAATTGTGATTCAAAGGATTTAGATGATCTAGATACTGAGTGAGTATAGTCAGATGCAAAATTAGAGCATCCAGATGCAGATGCAGAGCCAGAGCAGAGGCCCAAGTGGGCACATACTACTCTTCAGGATGCACGAGATCTTGTTGGTGATCCAGCCTTTTAGGAGGACTCGATCTGATTTTGAGGAGCCTCCTATTGCACTCACTGCCACTGAACCATTTCCCTCCAGACATCTTTTCTTGGTTCAGTCTTTAGATCCACAGTCTTATGGCGAGGCTACTAGAAATCCCTTTTGGGAATCCGCGATGTAGGAGGAGTACAACTCCCTCCTCGAGAGCCTGACTTGGGATTTGGTCCCCCTTCCTTCTGGAAGGAAACTTGTTAGGTGCAGATGGGTCTATAGGACCAAGAGTGCAATGGATGGACAGATTAGCAGATACAGATCTAGGCTTGTTGCCAAAGGCTTTCGGCAGGTGCATCGCATTGACTATGATGAGACCTTTGCTCTAGTAGCGAAGATGGATTCCATACGTTTGACACTTTCCATTGTGGGGACCAAAGGATGGGAAGTCCATTAGATGGATGTGAAGAATGCATTTCTTCACGGTGATCTCTCTGAGGAGATCTATATGGAGCACCCCTAAGGATTTATGCAAGATTCATCTTTGGTCTATCGACTGAAGAAGTCTCTTTATGGCCTCAAGCAGGCTCCGAGGGCATGGTATGCCAAGATGGACTCCTACCCGTTGTCATAGAACTTTGTACGTTGTAAATCAAAGCCGAATGTCTACATGCTCAGGATGGTTGATTCACTTCTACTCTTAGTTCTGTACGTTGATGATTTGTTTTTTCTCAACTTCAGCGATTAATGCAGTCAAGAGGACTCTACATGACATGTTTTTGATGACGGACATGGGCCTGCTACACTTCTTCCTGGGACTCTAAATCAGTCAAGATGCATCATGCATCAAACTGACTCGGGCCAAGTATGCACAATATCTCCTTGAGAGATTTCACATGACACACTGCAAGTATGCTCCGACTCCTTTCCTATAAGGATTCAAACTTGAGGATGGCAGGGATACTCCACTAGTTGACAACACACTATACATAACTAGTGGGGAGCTTGTTGTATCTCACACACTCCAGACCAGACCTCTCCTATGCATTTGGCGCAGTTTCCAGGTTCGTGCAGGAGTCGCGTGAGCTACATTGGAAGGTTGCAAAGCGTATCCTTCGATACGTATAGGGCACCATCAACTTTGGGATTCATTATGCAACAAACTCTACATTAGTTCTCATTGGGTTTACTGATTCTGATTGGGCTGGCAATAGGACTTATCGCAAGTCCACTTTTGGTTACTCACTTAGTCTTGGTTTCAGGCCTATCTGTCGGTCGAGCAAGAAGCAAGTTGTTATTGCTCTTTCTTCAGCCGAGGCATAGTACAAAGGGGTAGTTAACATAACCATTCAGGATATGTGGCTACATCATTTTCTCACTGAGTTGGGCATTCAGCTTCATTGGTTGATCGTCATTTGGTGTGACAACTAGAGCACTCCAAAGTTCTGCAAAGATCCAATTCAGAGGCAAAAAATGAAGCACATAGAGATCCACATGCACTACATCTGGGACTTAGTACACGAGGGGATTGTCAACCTACAGTTATGTCCTTCAACAGAACAGACGACAGACATCTTCACCAAGACCTTCACTAAGAAGAAGTTCCATTCTCTGCGAAGTCATCTTGAAGTGAAGGACATAGTTTCCTAACAACTGTAGTTCTTCTTTTTACATACATTGTACTT
>JASDQU010099902.1:310304-322073 GCA_032191745.1 Picea mariana | reverse complement strand
GTCTTCCCATGAGGTTTTCCCTCTTTCCTCACTTTATTTCAGTGTATCTTTTGTATTTGGGTACCTAACATGGCTTCATTGCTGGGACCCATTCTTTATTTTCACCATAGTGATGTTCAGGGGGGCTGTTGGAGTTACTTCACACACACCTAGGATTTCTTTTTCCTAATGTTTTTCCTTGTTTATTAGTCATTATCTAGTCTCCTATATTTTAGGAAGAATATTCCTCTAGGGAGAATATTCTCTTCAGTTTTCACTTCAGTTTGACTAGTTAGGTGGAGTCTAGACACTGCATTGGTTTTGTCACCATGTAACATTGGGATCATCACCAACTATTGCGCATTAGACTTGGTATCATCACCAGACTAGCGCATTACCCATGATTCCCTGATCTCATCCTCACTTCACTCTGTTTTAGTCAGTTAATTGAAGACTGGTAAACTAGTTAACTCAGCGAGGTGGCAGTTCACTCGCATAACTACCTGAGAGACTGGACTAGGTGGCAGTTTACTCTCGTAACTGTTGGTGTGTGTCCAGATCACTCTAGACCACCACTATGGCACATTGAATTCTCCTCTAGTGCGCATTGGTTGAGTTATACAGAGTATATCATGTGTAAATTATTCATTATTCATTACGGTTAATGAGAATTGTTCCATTCTTTCTCTCTTGCTTCTTCTTTCACAATTTCTCTCTGCAAATGTGTGTGGTATTTTCTAGCTAGATCTATTATGTGCAGGTTCAACACATTTACAACTTTGAACCTATCTCTAGAACCTCCTTCATCATTCTATAAAACAAGGCCAAATCAAGGGGTATGGGAGCTCAATTTATGATAGGATTATGCTGCCAAAATATAACCAGAGAGAGACTTATGCATTTAGAGTTCACTGTTGGTTCATCCACATCTAAGAGAGTGATAAGGAGGGTCTCAAGGAGCTTGGAGGCATAAAAGTGCCTCAATAATCTCAAGGTAACACATTGTATTGTTGTACTTTTCCTTCATTATTTATACAGATCTATGGATTTTACCCTCGAATGGTTGTGAATTATTGTTATTTCTTCACATTCAAAGGTAGATCTACTTTTACTTGAGAAAAGTGATTAGATCTAATCAAGATTTATATTCTTTTATGCCAAATGAGATTGAGAGATGAGTGTTTGCCACTTGTGTGCAAGCAATTGAGTGTTGGAGTTAGGACTGGATTCTTGGGACTACATTAGTTTGGATCATATGAGGATGAACGTCAGAATAAGGTAAATCATACCCTCTTATCCTCATTAGTATATATTGAAGGAACAATTTATATCTAGAGTGTAAAAGCCATAGAGATCTATCCACGATCTATTTATGATCTTTGTCAGATCGATGAGAGGGCTCACCTATTTGTAGGAGAGATTACTATACAACAATGTTTCAACCCCCATGGTGAGTAAAATGGCTATGTCCTCCAAAAAGTATAGCACTACTTAAATTCTAAACAATTTGGAGTCTACGAGTTAGTTATCCAATGACCCTTTGGATTCCTTTGTTTGTATTATGGACAAGTGGTCTAGCCTGACATTCATTTTTCCTAGCTTTACTATGACTACAATTCACATTCTTTGAATAATAATAACCACCTACATATCCTTCCTTCTAGTACTAACTTATTCACTAATTACTTGAGCACTGATTGGTCTATGGATAATTTGAAGTTTTGTCCTAGCAGGCAGTGTTGAAACTTTTGTAGGGAGTATACCATCAATAGCCTCTCTCTTTCGATGGTGGTATACTTTAGCTTACCTTTGGATAATTTTATGTTGGCAAAGTAATTTGGATGGTACAACTTTCCTTCTGTGTTGCATCAAGATGGCACCTAGCGCAACATGAAAGGAATCAACATGTACATGAAACTCAATGGTCCAATTCAAGAAAAATAGGATGGTTGCACTTACCAATTTCTCCTTTAGAAGGTCTATGTATTTCTTTCATTCCTCAATTTAGGCAAAATTCTCAATCTTTTTTAGCAACCACTCCATTGGGTTCGTGATGGATGCATAGTTGTTGATGAATCTTTGATACTACCTTGTATGCCATGTTATCCCCTAGCCTAGGGATAACTAAGGAGATCACGTCTCGAGGCCCATAGGTCATAGACATGGAGTATCGAGAGCCAGACGACTTGAGCATGGCCCCGGAGGGCCCCTCTTTTCTTCAGTACAATCCACATATCACCAGCATCAGTATCCATCACACCATCTTGGTCCTAAGGTAACGGTGAGTCTTGATCCATGAGGCAATTAGTTCGGGTATCACGGTATGTATCACTCTGATTTTTGGAGCACTTGAACATGTTGTATTGAATCCTTCTTCATTTCATGACGTTTCCTTGGAAATTATGCTCTTTGTCTTGTTCATACCTGGAAGGGTGACATGGTGCCCTAGTAAGTTGATTTCCCTTTAGGATGGGTTGCTACTAGGTGGATCTGTGAAAAGTCATCGTTTGTTCGCTTCATACTTACCACTTTCCATCTTTATTCCTTCCATTTCCCTTATCCTTGTTTCAACATTGGGATTGGCTACACTAGAAAGGGTTGTACCTTACCTTGTGGAAAGAAGGAGCTAAAGGCCCAGAGGGTAAAAGTAGCTGGCAAGAGTTAAAAGGCAATTTTGAAACCTTTGAGATGCTTCGCCCAGGGATCCATGAGAAAGCAGTGAAAAGCTTCTTAGTAAGAAAAAGGGACCCACAAGATAACATAAACACTTAAGGTACTAGTTGATGGATAGGAGGTCTCATCATGAGTCAACCTACGACCATGGGCATGTAGCGGTATGACACTGCCACCTATCTGATTACCAAAATAGGGTAGTGGCTCTTGGTGGCATAGCTAAAAGAAACGGGGTATCATCATGAGCCAACCTTCTCATTTCCGTGAAATGTGTGTGGATAACGCTATCACCTCTGGTCATCAAGCCAAGACAGCAGCCCTCAACTATTTCCTTGAAGCACAAGAGCAAAGGATGAAATAAATAAAGCTAAGAGTAAAAGGCAATGAATGGGCTAGGAAACAATTCCATTCATGACAAGGTGCAGCTCGCCCTCCACAAAGGCACTCACAGATAATACTTTACATTTCCCTATTATCACATGCACCCCATGCCCAAATATTTAACCCATGCCACTTGATACACTTACATGACTTGGACTAGACTCCACCTAGGAAACACCCCAAACTTAAGAGAGGATAACCTAATAGGACACCTTGACACCCTCTCCAAACCTAACTTGTCAAATTGCATAATGTCTTTGAGCATTTGTTTGGGGTTAAGGGGGGTTTGATACACATGTTTAGGTAATTTAATTATTAGATATGATTTACATGTTATGAACCTTGTGACTTATGAACCCCTAGATAGTGTACTTTTTGTTGCTGGAGGACCTTGCCCGGTGGACATGTACACATGAGGGAATGATTAGCTCGGACCTTCATGGAGGCTCAAAGTCCACAGATGGATGTTGAAACCCCAACCATGGGTAAGAAGATATTAAAGGTTTGCACTGTGTGAAGGAAGGACGTTTCCTTTGGAGGCACTCTGGCATGCCTTAAATAGATGAGCCCTACCTTCATTCATTTGGACGATGGCCTTAGGAGGCCTAGACGTCACCATGATATCCCTAGACGTCATCCAGAGCTACGGTTTTATCTTTGGAGGCATTTGTGAGGCTTGTGGCACGTGTGGGCATCATTTTAGGCCTCTGAAGGCCAAGCGTTCCACTTTCGTTGCTCAACGCTCCACATATGGGGCTCAATGTCACCTTAGAAGGGAATGACGTAACCCTTGGAGGAGATTTTAGATGCAAATTTATTTAATTTTGTCATAATTTAATTTTTGTAACAAATTGGCTAGGTCGGCCCAACAATTTTGTATTTAAATTAATTTAGGGCCTGATTTGGTATAAATAAACAAAAAGTACATCCATTTTTTATAACAACTTGTCATAAGATAAGAGGAGGTTTGAAATTTGTGTTGTATTAGGGTTATTGGTTGAATTAGTGATGCACTACTCTTGTTTAAGGCTTATCTTTGCAACTTGGATCAACTTTTGAAGTTTTATGGTGATTTTGCATGGTATATTCATGATTATTCTTGGTGCAAGTAAGTAAAATATGCATTTTCTCATCTATTGAATGGTTTATTGTATGGTTTTATTTGCTCATACAAGATTATGAAATTGCATGGTGTATTTAATGCTTGAAGTAAGAAACTTAAGTTGCTCCTTTCTTACTTTTTATTTGCTCCTATGACATCCATGCAGGAAGATGGTTTTGATTATTAGCCATGGGATTAAAAATTGCTTCGATATTCTCAGTTAGTTTAGATTCAGAGGAAGAAGAATGAGGCGAATCCACAAGAGTCGATGGTATCTGGTCTAAGGGATGAGGAATCTCTTGTAAAGTGAGTTCAACTAAATCTTCAATAGAATCAACAATAACTCATGTGGGAGTTTCATGTCATCAGGAGGGATGTCGCCTAGGAAGCAAAGGTGTTGTAGGTAGTTCATTTATTTGCTTTGATAAGGCTCGAGTGATATGATGTACAATGTTTACTTCAATATTGGGAACAACAAACAACATTTCAGTAAGTAAATTAATTTGCTTTGATAAGGCTCGAGTGATATGATGTACAATGTTTACTTCAATATTGGGAACAACAAACAACATTTCAGTAAGTAAATTAATATACTCAAACACAAGGTTTTAGAAAATAGGGTTCTCAAAGATAGGGGGAGCATCTTCTTAAGGGACTTCTGTTTCAAGATTATCACCTATGTTAGGAGGAATATGAGGCCATGGTTCATGGTTTGTGTTGTAAAATTACCTAAAATTTTAACAAAATATTAAATTTTTATGTTAATTAGTTAATTAGTTTGTTTTTATATTTTCTTTAATTTATATTTTATTTGTTTTATGTAATTAATAATGATATAAACTTTGACTTTAGTTTTAAATAGATTTTGATATTATTTTTTAATAAAAACATCGAATAAATGTTAGATTTTATTTTTACATTAGGTTATATAATAATAAAAGTGGTGTTTTGTTTGCAGAAAATTAGGCGCCCCAAATAATAGATCAACGGTTCATAAGCCACCCCCCCATATGATATTTAATAAAAGGGTAACTTGCCACGGTAGCAAAGGGTGGTTTCAGTTTATGTAACGCTTGAAGCATTAAAGCCACCACAACCCCTCCCTAAGTGGTTTACAAAACCACGAAAGACCCCCGCGAAAACAACCTTCCGATGTTAAGAATAAGACATGAGGCATAGCAGAAAAGATATAAAGAGCCCAATATATATGTTTTTATAAAATATTTTATTTGATATATATTGTGTCAAGTCATTTGTCACGTATTATCGAGTCACCTTACCACGTAACATCCAATAAGAATCTGCCACATATATCCAACAAAAAATTGCCACGTGTCTAATAAAAATGTGATGTGGCTCGATGGCAAAGAACCTGCTAAGCTACGCTAGATCATCAAAATCAAGACATGTGAATGGTCAGGGGTGTGTACATGGAGAGTAGATAAGTTAAGTTTAACACTCATCTTACATAGGACCAGGGGTGTGACCAACAATTGTCTCCGGGGATAGTTGACATAGGACCAGCAATGAACAACGACTTATTATTCTCTTGTAGTTTTTGAACAGAATTGGGTGGCCGAATGTCAGTGGATGCGGATCACTGATTCTTCTCCAAGTGACTGGGCGTTGTAAAAAAATTTATACCCTTTATAAAATTGTGGAATTTTTTTCATGGAAAAAAAAAAAAGAAGTTAAGTTTAACACTCATCTTACATGTTGTCATCATCAAAAGATTTGCTTTGCAACCAAATATAAATGGACACATTCTAATGCAATCATGAAAAATTATTAAGCCGAAATCATAGCGGTTGAAATATCCATCATTAATAGAAGCTCAAGTTAGTTATCAAGTCAGATCATAAAAAGGTCTTGTCATTCATAGAAGATCGAATTTACAGGCTTTCCATCAGATTCACACCAAGATTTTCTTGTTATGTGTTAATCATGCAAAAGTACAATTGCATGTTTAACCATTATCAATTTGTTCTATTTATGTGAAGTGGTCCCTACAATATTGGTTCAGATTGAGCACTTAGATCAATTTTTATCATTTTCTTTACAACAAGTTTCAGAGTGTGAGGTAATTGTATAAGCCATTTTTATTGTGAAATTGTTGCAAAGGAACTTGTAATAATTGATTTATATCCAATAATATCAAATTTTAAGGCATGAGAATAGCATTAAAAGATTATGAAAGAAGCAATTGGAGACTTCAGAGGGGGGAGGAGGTTAGGAAGATTTTTGACAACAAATGGACTATGTTTTCTGGGAGAATGAGTCCATGGGGCCATTCTGTTGTAAATTTTTGAGTCAGAGAACTTTTGTATAAGATTCATTTCTTGTTTAATCAGAGCCATGTCTTCTTTCCTATTTATTGTATTAAGCTTCTCATATTGTCATTTATGTTCTTTGCTCTATTACTGTAATTTGCAGTGAGTTTATAGATTTTAAAGATGATAATTTGGTATTGCATCCACTATGATCTATGTATTTATTAATACATATGCAAATTATTTAATTAAGTGTTTATTTGCTGGATTCACCGATTGTGCTAAGCTCATGCACTGGATTTTTTTTGGTGGATTCATTGTTTAAATTCCCAGCAAAATCACTTTCCTTCATATCATATTCACATGGACTTCCTTACTCATTGTCAAGTCTGATATTTATTGTGTCTCCTCCTTTTCTTCCACCTTTCATTATCAACCTTTGTGTTTTGTTGAATGAGACTCCATGCTCAATGGAATAGGCCTCTGATTTGAGAGATTTACATTTTGTTTTTATCGTAGTCTTCTGCGATTCATGTTCTCCACCCTGCCTGTCTAGTTTATCATGTTTATCATTCAAATTTGGCACATTTACTTAATGTTATAACTACTACTTAGAGATAGTGAGCAACCAATTTCTATTTTACTTGAGGGAGCCCACTCTGGTCCAAGAGCCAGCTTGTGGCCTAGAGTTGGTTTAAAGATTTGTTGGCATTGTTCATAAGTAGCCATGAACGATCTCAAGTTACAACCATTTGTATGGTTAGAGGTTTGTCCACGTGAAGACAAGATGTTTCTACTAACCATACAACTCAATGTGCTCTCCTTCCATAATCTAAAGTGGATCCAAATAAATGAATGGGAGTAAGACTCATTACCTACAAATAAATTCGACAATTAACAAAGTTTAGAAAACTTTGTAAAATAATGTAAATGCAAAACTTGAATAATACAAGAATGAGAGTGAGAAAGAAAAATGTGAGAATTAAATGAAAAGAAAAATAAAATAGGAGAGAAGGTTGAGGAATGGGAAACGAAGGGCCAAGGATGTTGTCTTTCCCCCTGCCCCCAACTCTTCCTATTTCCTAATTCACTGTCACTTGCAATGGGTCTTTTTTTCCAAGAGAGGAAGAGGCATAGAGACAAGAAAGAAATGTATCCAAATATTGCCAGAATGAAGAATTGAGCTCCCATTCGAAGCCAATTTTCCTATTTGGGTTTCCAAGGTAAATTTTTTGAGTTCATGGTGATTGATTGTGTTTGATTTCATTGTTATGCAAATTTAGTGTGTGATATTTTTTATGCTCTTACCTATGTCTAATTAGTTGCTCTTAGCACTGCATGATGAATTTTATATTGCATTCATTAGCTTAGGATTAAAAAACTCTTTTCTTCATTAGATGGTATGGGTGCCAACAGCTCCAGAATGTCCACCGCCCAATTCCCTTTGGAGTCTGAGATCAATGGACGTGGAAATTTGTCTGTTGCACTTACCTAGGCAGTTTCTAATTTAGTATATTCTAGTTGTTGGGCATGTTCTGTTTCCTTAGAGCGAAATGCTCATTCTATGAGTTGAAATTATTCCTCATTGAGCCAATTTCTTTCGCATGGGGTGAATTCTTTTCATCTAGGCGACTCAATATCTTGCTTGGGGAAAATTCATTTCACCTAGATGACTCGATATCTTACTGGGGCAAATTTCTTCCTCCTTGAATGATTCCTTTCATTATTGGATGGATTTACATCTCCTTAGGAAAATTTACTTTTGCCAAGGTGAATTATGTCTCTCTGGGCATTTTACTTCATGCCTGGGCGAGTTCACATACCCTTGGGAATTTTACTCTGTGCCTGGATGCTTTCACACCCCCCTTGGAACTTTATTTCAGGTCTTAGTGACTCTATCTATTGTTGGTAAATTCATTCTCTTGTTGGGTGGTTAATTTCATTGTTAGTTGACTTATTTAATAGGTAGTCTCTCCCTTCATTCATTGACACAGAATCCCTATCACTGATATCGATTTATCTCATCAAAGCTTGTTGATAATGTCTAGTTTCCACTTACCTTGATTCATATCTACATGCATTACTACATCCATGGCTAATAACAACTTTGCATTGAGAGATATGGTTTGGATATATGCATAAAGAGGTCATTTATGTGAGTGATGTCTTTTAAAACACAAGTTCTGGTTTTCTTGAAATCTAATGGCTCTTCCAAGTAGAGGCTTCATCGAGATCAAATAGTTTCATGAGTTTTTTTTTTGGATAAGAACCAAGTCCTCACGTGTCTTTTATGAAATTTAGATGATGTACTCCTTTTGGTGCGTGGAGTAAGGGGAGTCTATTTTTTCTCATAAAATGGTTGACACCTCGAATAGGAATGGTTAGAATTAAATACCGACAATGAATCATAAGTAAACTACCAAGTGAATATTGCACTCTATATTAATTTGGTTCAGATAATGTTATTGAGATCAGTGGAGCCAATATAAAAGTGGGACAATGTCGAGATATGAAAATGGAGCGAAGAACATATGCCCATGTTACTCCTTTAGAGAGGTTACATTCATAACATTAGCCTCGTAAGCCTATAATATTTTTAACTCTTCAAACAACATCAAGCTCACATGCATTCAAAATTATAGTGGGGAAAGCATGGTGTATGCACTTGGACGAAAGAGTGACAATGGTGTATAGTAGATTATAAGCCTCCATAACAAAGTCATTGGAATCAATTCATAGAACAAAGATTCAGAGTATTTGCCAAGCCTTGTTGGTTATTGATCTCACTTATTACTAGTTAGTGGTTGTGGTGTGCAGGTTACAACTAGAGAATAGGCCTTGATCATTAGGAGAAGGAGAGAGGTTCTTGTATAGGGTAGAGAAGTAGAGGTTTAGTGGCCTTTCAAAAGACAGAGTCATATGTCCAAGATTGAGATAGATAGCGAGATTTTTTTAAAATTCTATAAGGATTTGCATTGGTGAAGCAAGTGGGTCGTAAGTCCCTTATTTACGGATCAAATAGTATAAGAGTGGTTGCATCCTTGACCATGACAGCTTCCAAAAATTTGAAAATAATAGTATAGATCTCGACATGGGTAAAGCAAGCATAGAACGGTTGGAATATTTAAGGGCTAGCAATGTCGAGCTTTGAGAAGAGAACAAATGATTGAAAGAGAAGGTCCACCTTTTCAACTAGAGGATAGAAGAGATAGAGAACCATCTTGATACCTCTACCAAACTACTACCATTGATAAAGAAGAAGTTTGAAGAATTCTAAGACTCCCTCATTGTGGTCATGGCGGATTGGGACAAGCATAGAGTGCAACTTGTACACCTTGGTGAGAAGGTCATTCGGTTGGATAGTTGAAAAGAAGATAAGCTCACTCATATGATGGCACAATTACAACAAGAGTTGGCAGAGAAGGAAGATCCATTGATAAGGATCCAAGTAGTTACCCAAGAGCATTGGGAAGCAGGGCCACTTTCTAGTGCTACTATCAAAGAGAGCACCATGACCGAGATGACTTTAATAAACACACCTTCCTTGGATTCCTCCTAAGAGAAGTTTGGTGAATCTGAAAAGCATACCAAACGCATTGACTCAAAACTTCTAAGGTGGATGGGATATGATGGACAAGGGCTAGGAAAGATAATGCAAGGCATCCTAAGCCCCATTGTAGCCACAACTAGGGTCAAACACGATGGCCTAGGCTTAGATGGTAGAAGTGAAAGGCCCATTGTTAAGAACCAAATATCAATATAGCATAGAAAAACCTCAGAAAAAGTACTCAACACCTTGAAAAAGAGATAATTTCAGATAATAAGCCTCTTCGAGGGGCCAACCTCCTTTTACCCCACTTAAATGTTCAAGTATTCCAAATGAAAATGTCTCCTTGGTATATATAGGAGACTAGGAGGTATAATTACAACTAATGGAATAAAGCCGACATAAATAAAATAACATTACTAATGTAATATGCCACAATTAAGGGGTAATGAGCCAATATTAGGGCTTAACATGCCCCTCCCCTTGAGACAATTGTTGTCTGCAACGCTTGAGTAACTCTGGATGCTTCTGTATAAAAGACTCATCTTCCCAAGTGGAATCTTCAGCCAGTAGTTTCCTCCATTTAATGAGATACTCTGAAATGGATCTATTCCTTAGCTGGCGAATTCTTGTGTCAGTGATGTCTTCAGGCTCCAATATGATTTTTCATTCCTCGTCAAGTTCTAGAAATATAGTTTGAACTGGGATCTTGTCGCCTATAACCTTCTTTAAGCATGAAACATGGAAAATTGGGTGTACTCGTGAAGATGCGGGCAACTCCAATTTGTATGCCATAGTACCAATCTTTTGCAACACCTTATAAGGGCCATAGTACTTTGGTGATACTTTATTATCTTTCTTGGCTTGCTTGAGGGACATCTGTTTGTATGGTTGTAGTCTTAAAAACACCCAATCCCCTACTTCAAAACTTCTTTCACTGCAATGTTGATCTGCTTGTTGTTTCATGCGATTTTGTGCCATGGTCAGGTTGTCCTTTAAGATTTGGAGAACTTGTTGTTGATTCTCGATGTGATCTTCCACTACTTGAACCTTAGATTTTTCTTTTAGAGAAGAAGTGATGGAAGGAGGGTGGTATCCATAAAGTGTCATTTGTTGCAGTATGAAAGGAAGTGTTATACCACCATTCTGCTAAGGGTAACCATTTGAACCATTGTGTTTGTTTATCATAGACAAAGCAACGAAGGTAACCTTCCAAACATTTGTTCACTATCTCGGTTTGTCCATCAGATTGAGGATGATAGGATGAGCTATGAGCCAATTGAGTACCCAAACAAGAAAATAATTATGTCCAAAAATGTCCAGTGAAGATGGGATCTCTGTCACTTACAATAATCTTTGGGCTGCCATGTAGCTTTTGAATTGTCTCCATGAATGCGGTGGCAACTGTAGTAGCTTTGAAGGGATGAGAGAGTGCACAAAAGTGTGCATACTTGGTCATTCTATCAACAATCACCATGATGACACTTTTTCCTTCAGACTTCGGTAACCCTGTGATGAAATCCATGGAAACCTCCTCCCAACGCTGACTTGGGATGGCTAATGGTTGTAAAAGACCTGGGGTCTTAATTGTTTCCACCTTATTTTGTTGGCAAACCAAACATTCTGCCACAAACCTTTGAACATCAGTTTTAAGTCCATCCCTAAAAAAATCCTTCTTGACTCTATGGTAGGTTTTCAAAAATCCCGAGTGCCCTCCTATTGGAGAGGTGTGCAATTCCAATAGTACCTTTTGTTTGAGTTGGGAGTTCTTACATAAATATAAGTGATCTTTGTACCATAGTGAATCATTTTTCCAT
>JASDQU010099902.1:250031-273250 GCA_032191745.1 Picea mariana | reverse complement strand
GGGGCAGTTATGAGGACAATTCCATTTGTGTTCCAGGATTGGTTGACCTTCATGTAGAGGATGACACAATAGTACACCTAGGATCCATGATGTTACAGGTGTATATAGGAGATCGCATGAGTATGCAGGGGCTTATAGTGATGAGTGGTAGTTCACAGAGACATACAGAGGTGTACAGTGGGATTCATGGGGACACACTAGATTGCAGGGAGGATATGTACTTAGTAGAGCATGGAGATTCCTCTCCCTTGCAGCAGTATACAGATCTGGGAGATCACCTTCATCGTAGCAGCAGTTGCGTGAGTGATGATGGATGGAGAATGATTGACCCTTAGTTTGTGGAGATACCTACTGTTGTACCTGATGGTTGGTGTTTAGTGATGAGTACAGGCGATTATTTACCATGGGTGCTGGTGGACGAGCTTTTGGTCAAGTCCTTGGGATTGACCGAAGCATATGATACTTTCCAGTCCTACATTTGGTTGCAGACATTTATGGTAGCCTTTCCCGATACTTTTATCATTGACAACAACGCAGGGGGAGCTAGACAGTGGCAGGGAACATGGAGAGTTGGTAGGCTGAGACCACCTGACAAGAGTGTCTTGATTACATACAACAGGATAGGGGTGGGTCATCAGGGGCATACAGTTGAGGCCCTAGGCGTGATGGAGAGTATCCTAGGTCATGGGACAGAGGATATCTCAGAGGTTACTACATATTCAGACTCTCATTGGGATGAGGGTGGAGGGCTTTCGACAGTAACCAGTAGGGCACATCAACAGTTAGTGGGGGTTGGAAGTGACGAGCTTCCAAATTTGACCTGGGATCCTGGAGTCCATTGGGTCGATAGTTTGTTTCATCTTATGAGGATCCATGTGTGGAGGGTCCAGTATGGATACTTTGAGCAGACAATCATGATCAGAGTAGAGCAGCATCAGCATGATGGTCCCTGTCAGAGACCAGCATGGGACCCTGGGATTACATGGCTGTGCATTTCATTCACTGATGGAGACAAGCTAGAGCTTCCAAAGGAGAGCAAGATTCATAGCGTGTTCCACGTGTCTTGCCTCAAAAAGGCAGTGGGACAATTCACTAACACATCAGAGGAGCTCCCCCGTTGGATGAGGAGGGACAATTGGAGTTAGTTCCGGAGGAGGTTTTGGAATTTTGAGAGCGAAAACTAAGGAGCAGGGTCATCAGAGAGTGTTTGATCAGATGGAGAGGGCTTCCATTAGAGGACCCTACTTGGGAGAGCGAGCAGGTGTTGCAGCACCCTGGACTAGTATTGCTTGAGGACAAGCAATTTCGGGAAGGGAGGATTGTAATGTCCCTTTCCAAATAGGAGCTCCAAAAGAGGAGGCTTAATGGTCTAAACCACCCCGTTAGACTATAGCCAGGGCCAAAGAGGGGTAAACAGGGTTACTAGAGGTCACTCCAGTCACAGGTGTTATATTCATAAAGTGACATTGAGCTAATAAGAGTTAACAACGCTTTACTAGAGGTCACCCCAGTCACAGATGTTATATTTGGAAAGTGACATCGAGCTAACAAGAGTTAACAACGCTTTACTAGAGGTCACCCCAGTCATAGGTGTTATATTCGGAAATTGACATTGAGCTAACAAGAGTTAACAACGCTTTTAAGTCATTATGAGCTAAAAATAGAAGTCAACAGTGAATTAGGGTTTCAGCAGTGATTTAGGGTCTCAGCATGATTTAGGGTTTTGGAAAACTATAAAGGAAGGGTCAGCGACCTAATTCATGATTATGCAGATTATGACTTGTCATTGAGGAGAAGAGGTGCATCTCAGGAGAGATAGTTCAGTGTATTCCAAGAGGAAGACACCAGTTGGCTGATTTTGGTGTTGAAAGACACACCCTAGTCATCGGGAAGATCATCCAGGTCTTCCATCATTCTTCAGTGCTCCCATATTTCGGGTATTATCTTTTAGTTGCTTATTTGTATTCCGGCTAAGATCCTTTTGTCTTTTGATCTAGCTGAGTGTTGTTATTCAGTCGCAGTTGCTTATTTGTATTCCGGCTAAGATCCTTTTGTCTTTTGATCTAGCCGAGTGTTGTTATTCAGTTGCAATTGCTTATTTATATTCCGGCTAAGATCCTTTGTATGTTGATCTAGTCGAGTATTGTCCGTATTCAGCCGCATTCGGCCATTTTTGTAATCCACAGAGATATCATAATACAAACTTGCAGTCCTTTGTCGCATTTATTATTTGTATGATCATTTATATGTTGTAAACCTTTGATCCTACACACACATTAGCAGCGTTTCCTAGACTAGCCATGTCAGGAACATTACATTCTAGGTGATAAGTAATTTGATATAGTTATTCTTTGTTTGGTCCTCTAAATCTCTTGACAATATTGATCTAATTATTCTCATGGTATAGTGTGGTTTTAATGCATTTACTTTGAAATTTCTTCACTCGAAGCACACTTTCTTTCATGCTAAGTCCATTTGTTTTTCGTTGTTATACAATTATTTGGAATTTGATCTCAACCATTTAAAAACTATCATTTGAATTTACCCTCACTTTTGATTGTTTTTTGACAGCTTGAAAGTGAGTTTTTAGTTTGTTGATCATATTGGATACATGCGTATCTAATAATTAGATGACAACATACATTTAATGGGGGCACCCCCTAACACTAGAATAGTATTAGTCTGAACAGGGAGGCCTTTCAACCATGACAAAGGTTGGTCTACCTACAATGGTCAGACAAATTTGCTTATGCAGGTTTGCGTGATAATAAGGAAACAACTCTGTATTGGCTTAGTTTGTATTGAAGATATTGAGAAATGTTATGTGATTGTTGAGAGTTATTCTATTATGAGTGGTTGTTCATACTTGTCATATTGTTGATTTTTTATGTGCCAAAATATCATGCTAAAATTTGTTGCAATTGCGATCTCATGTTAGGGCAACAACGTCATTGAGAAATGAGAGTTAATGAGGAACTCCTATTGCTTTCCTTATTGTTTTTATGTTCAAGCTGAAAGTATTTATGTTAGGTCATTCCATGAGAAGATTGCATGATATCTATTGGTTTGGAATAAAATAACACTTTATTGCATAGAGTGCCTAACTTAGGATCTATATTTTATGTTAATTTCCAGCCATCAAAATTTGCATTTATTAGTTAAATTATGCATGTTAGGACACAAATTTACCCTCATTCATCTATCTTTTCTCGCCCTCTTAGAAATCGTATGACTCCATATGCCCTCTTGGATATTTGTATTGGCACTAGCCATTCCCCATCAACCACTAATAAAATAAACCTATTTTAATCATCCATAAATATGTTTTACTAAGACAACTCTTCACATCACATTAACCCCTTTATTGTCTATGTCTTAGTAATCCTATTCTAGGGGCACCTCCCTTGTACTAGTGGAGAGATGGTCTTAAGTGAGAAGAGGGCTTGTGTGGTAATTGCTCGTTACTCTTAACTACAAATAATAATACATAAATAACTAACTGCAAGTCTTCCTCTTATTGATTAATAATAATTTGATTGAACAAACTCATGAAAAATATTAATAAAGACTTCAACATAAACTTGTGATTTAATGTATATCAAGGAAGTGGTTACCAACCATATATTTCAACCTATATAACAACCAGTTACGACTTTGTTGAACTACTAGCTAATCAACAAGCTTTTGTCGTTTTTGTTTAAGAAGAAAGTGGTTACCCACAACCTAAATAATAGCTAGCATCGATCTTGGACTTTGGATTTCAAGTACCAATTTGATCGATAACAGAGACTAAAAAAACTCTATCACAATGTTGTTTTGGAGTGGAATAACTTGAAAAATGCCTAGAGAAGGCCAAAACACAAAATTGCACAAAAAAGAGATCTTATTTCAATAACCACTCTTCATGGTGGATATTAGTGTCATTTTTTGCTCGCGAACAAGCTAGAGAATAATTATATGAGTTGCATAACCCCCTCAAGATGATTAAAAAACTATTTTTGCACTAAGAGTAATGGGTGCATTTATGATCTAGTATGGAAGAGATGTGTAATGTGACATAACATAATACTAATTAATTAAATTTAACAAAAAATGAGATCTCTAAATATAGAAAAAAAATACCATAACTATATAATAATAATGAGTATAATAAAAAAATAAACAAACATAAATTTATCCTAAACCCAATCATCTAATAAAAATAAAATATAATAATTAACTCATTTTAACTCTAATTATTATTTAGATATTAATAAATTCTCTCTCTCTCTCTCTCTCTCTCTCTCTCTATATATATATATATATATATAAAACAATAAACTTAAAACTAAATTTAACTTCACAATTTTTAAACATCCAAACATTTATACTTATGTTTTTAAGTCATTTTCAATAAATAACAAGGGCTGCATGGCAGCTTAGTTCCTGCCAATTATTGAACTAAGCTGCCAAAACTAATGATGGAGATAAGATGAATATGTATATAGTCAACCAACTAAGTTTGATCATATTTCCATTAATCAAAACAAGGTAAAATAAGACAACTTGGAAAAACAACTTTAAATGCAATGTCTCATTCATCTTATGAATTTAATTAATAATACTAACAAGAATATAGAGAAATGAAAGGTTTCTATCTGAAACTTAAATACAAAGAGATGAAAGGTCGTTATCTGGGACTTAAATACAAAGAAATCAAAGGTTGATATCTGAAACTTAAATTAAATACAGAGAGATGAAAGGTTGCTATCTGGAGCTTAAATACAGAGAAATCAAAGGTTGATATCTGAAACTTAAATTAGTAATTTCTTGCTACATCCATCAAGATCGAAAGGAAATCACACAATATTGAAATTCTTGTGAGGGCAACACAAAGATCGAGATTGTACAAGAGAGCAAGTGGGCATACTGATCATTGTCCATCACAATTTTCAAAAACAGAGAATGCTCATATATATCGGATTTCAATTTTCAAAAACAAAAAATGCTCAGATATATTGGATTTCAAAGACTCGAAATCCATTGGGTATCAGAATCGCAGACGAGTAAAATCCCTGCAAGTGGATACCACCTTCTAATCGCCTCCCTGACAGAAGAAAAACGATTCTTGGCAGTCCAACAGGCAGTTGTCCCGGAAGGTTACATTCACTGCATCTGGAGATAAATTCAAGAAGGGGGTTGGAATTTGTCCAAACAGAAAGTTGTCGACAAGAAACAATCGAACCAGAGGCTCCTTACTGGCGAGACTGGCAGAGACCCTCTTTGCATATTGGAGGGGGATTATTCACGTGAAGTAATTGTACTGCGATGAAAGGGCGGAGAGGTTGGGCATGGTTGCCATGAATATGGGCAGAGGGCCATGTATCTGCCCATGTATTCTGTTATAGCTCAAGTCCACTTCAATCAACTGGTTGTCTGTGCCATAGCTGCCTGACACTTGCAATGAAGTAAATCTGTTGTAAGACAGAGTCAATTGTTCCAGGGTGAGATGGTCGAACAATCCTGACGACAAAGGTCTTGTCAGTTCATTATGTCTCAGGTCTACGACTTGAAGCATGCTCATCTTTGGTAGATTAAGCCATAGTTCTCCGCTCAACACATTGTTTCTCAAGATAAGTTTCACCAGAGACGACAACAAGGTTGCCGAAAGAGAGCCGGAGAACCGATTATCGCTCCCATCCAGAAAATTTAGCTTCCTCAGTCTTTTTTGCAATATTGCTGGATTGCTCCTTGGGTTTCCAACAGTCCTTGGCATAGTGGCCATTCTTCCCACAATTGCAGTATTTGACCTTCTTTTTCTGTTGTCGGTTATGTTTTTGTCCCCTCTGTTCCTAGCTTCTTATGCAAGGGTGCCTTGCCCTAGGCTTGGCAGCATAAGCTCAAGAAGAATTTCCTTCGCTAATTCTTGCATTCCTTAATCCCTCTTCCTAAAGAAGAAAGCCTTTGAAATCATTGACGAAGATGGTCCTCACCATCACATAACTACATAACTCTCAATTGTACCAGAACATGTAATAACAACACTTTTTTGAATTTGTGAATTAAACTTATCTACATGAACTTTATAGACTAGTATAACACAAAGCCTAAAGTAATGATGGTCATTAATGTTAATCACATGTGACCAGATCATGGAAAAATAACATACAAAGGAGCCAGAATAAGAAAGCCAAATGAAAAATCAAGTTGGTTCTTTGTGCCAGGTGATTCTTTGTTGTTCAATTTGCTCAACAACTAAAAAATTAAGAGAAATTTCATATTTCAAGGAGGATTATTGTTTCTAGATAAGCAAGATCTTTGAATGAGATTTTGGTCCTTAGATGCAACCCTCTAGAGGATACTTCAATTACAACCCTCTATAGGAGACTCCATTACAGAACCTAGAGTTTACTCACTTTTGAGATTAAGCATATCTCTCATCAACTCTTTACTGATGGCACAACTCTCCTCAGCACAAAAAATCTGCAAACAAACCCTAAACATGTCCTTATAACACCAGGATGGAGTTGACTAATAAAAAATACCACTATTTATGCCTCAAATCGTGTTCGATGCTAGGAAAGCACCTTGCAAATCTAGGAATTTCATTTAAAGGAGGCTCGAGCTTCAGGAAGATTTCAGATCTCTAGGAATGCCTTTTAGAAACAAAGTAAAAAGGAGTGGGAAGCAATAGTAGAGAAAAAAGAGACAAGGACTCAACCCTTACAAAAGAGATGGGTATACCAAGTAAGGAGACTCCATCTCTTGAATGCATCTTTCAGTGCATGCCCTATCTTATGATGGAGCATCCATGTAGCTCTAGATGTGTTCTTCAAGAGATATGAAAGGTTATGAGAGAATATGCCCCTTTGAAACTGGTGTGGAACTTAACAGGAATAAATAGTAATCCATCATTTGATAACAACTAAGAATGTTGGGAGTATAATGGATCATTCAGTGTCTAATTTTGTGTAAGGGTCATCTTTTTCTCTAGGCTTGTGTTCTATTGGAGTTGAGGTTAGGAGGAAGGTATAAGACAGTCTGACTTTCCCATCAACACCACACATTGTGTTGAAGTGTAGTTCCATATAAGATCTTTCATACACACATCATAATTCTAAGTGAGATCCTGGAAACTAAATTTCGTAGCAGAATGCCTACCTGAACAAATATTTATGTCAAAGGCTTGGAGTCCAACGACTCATATAACGGGATTTTAGCTTGCTTCATTCACATAAAATATTTATTTTCATTCGAACTTTGGAAAATTTAAAAACATTTAAAATTCAGCTATATTCCGAGGCCTTTGACAGTATGAAATTGCCCAAATTGAATTTCAATTTAAATGGAAGCAAGTGTACACTAAGAATTGATGTAGCTATGTCATAAATAAAACTTCATGCATTTGACCAATCAAGTTGATCTTTGTGAATGTTAACAGAATGATTTGTGTGATGCTTTCCCCCGAACACCCTAAACCCCGAAAACCCTTTCTGCTCATAGAGTTTAGTGATATGCTAAATTTTGTAGTAGACCACAGGCCAGAGTACAGAAAGCTGGAGTACAGAAATGCCTTAAACCCTAACTCTTGAAAACCCTCCTGCCATGGTAGCAATTCCCGATCCTGTAATATACGGCCATGTTGCAAAGGGTTGCAAAGCTTAACGGCAAGCTGCTGGCTGCATCTCGGACCAGAAAATGTTTTCCAACATCAATATCATTAGCTTATTGTCCTCATTTGAAGCAAAAAAGAGCCGTCAATGCAGAGGCCGCGGGTATTCACATGAACTCAAGGTATGCCATCTTTTCCGTCTGCCAATCTCAAATAATACGATGTATTTCCTCTGATGCATCCGGTATTAAAGATTTTATATCATCAACAAAACCTCCCGTGGGAACCCAACTGCAAAAACCTCCGCCATGGGGTCGAAGTGAGGGTCGCGAAAGCGATTCCGAGCGTTTAGTCTGCCCGGGATGCGGAGTTTACATGCAGAATGAGCAGCCAAAGGTGCCCGGATTCTTCACAAAACCCTTAGAGAAAGTTAAAAAGACAAGAGTGTGGGTGGATGTCAAAGGGGAGAATTTAGGAGATGAAATCTGGCTGAATCCAGACGACGAAGGAGAAATTAGTAATCAGATTAAGGTCCAGGAATCTGAACCGGGCCCAAATTTGTCTCGAGTGGGTAAAAAGAATGAAAACCTCAAGAAAGCCGAAACGCCGGTGGTTTGCGCCCGGTGCCATTCCTTGCGCAACTATGGGAAAGTGAAGGACGAGAGCGTAGAGAATTTGCTGCCAGATTTTGATTTTGAAGTTACAGTGGGAGCCAGATTGATGAAAACAACCGGCAGCAGATCGACTGTGGTGATGGTGGTCGATACTGTGGACTTTGATGGGTCTTTTCCTCGGCGTGTGGCGGTGCTGGTATCGCATGCGATGGAAGAAGGGGCTCATGTCTGGAAAGAAGGCAAGTCCGGGAACGTTCCCCGTTTAGTGCTTGTTGCCACGAAGCTCGATCTTCTTCCTACCCAGGTTACGCCACAGAGGTTAGAGAATTGGGTTCGTCGGCAGTCCAGGTTCGGTGGGGCGGAAAAGTTACACGGAGTCCATCTTGTCAGTTCCCACAAAGGCTGGGGGATTAAGAACTTGGCCGAGCATATCAAGCAGCTTGCCGGTCCTCGAGGGAATGTGTGGGTGATCGGTGCGCAGAATGTGGGCAAATCGACTTTGATTAATGCGATTGGGAGGCACGTTGGAGGGAAGGTTACCCAGCTTACCGAAGCTCCGGTTCCAGGCACTACATTGGGGATTCTTAGGATCGAAGGGATTCTGCCTGACAAGGCTAAATTGTATGACACACCGGGCCTTCTGCATCCATATCAGATGTCAACACGACTGAACAGAGAAGAGCAGAAGATGGTTCAGATTAAGAAGGAGCTTAGACCCAGGAGTTACAGGTTGACTGTGGGTCTGTGTGTACATGTTGGCGGATTAATGAGGGTTGATATCGAAGAGGCTTCTGTGCAGTCAATCTATGTAACTGTTTGGGCCTCTCCTCTTATTCCCTTGCATATGGGGAGGGTTGAGAATGCGGAAGTGATAAGAGAACACCACTTTGGACTACAGTTGCAGCCTCCCATTGGGGTGGAAAGAGTCTCTGAGCTCGGTGAATGGCGGCGGAGGGAATTCAAAGTATCAGGAAACAGTTGGGATTTCAATTCGGTGGATATTGCTACCGCAGGTCTTGGTTGGTTCTCATTGGGCCTGAAAGGTGATGCAACTTTGGCTGTGTGGACTTATGATGGTGTGGATGTTAAGGAACGGAATGCTTTGATCCTCGACAGAGCACGGTTCTTTGAAAACACTGGATTCACAGTTTCTAATGTAGTATCCAAGGCGGATAAGAAAAAATCAAACGATGCTGAAGTAAACAAAAAAAAGGATACAAAAGGCAAGAAAGGTGAGGATGCAATCGGAGAGATTTGACAACTCTCAAGAACAGAAATGGCACAGAGAGAAAATATTTCACTGTATTTTTTCAGGCTCTACTGTTATCTGCCCACTTGGATTAATGGGTGCACTAGTGACTAAACACAAAGAAGAGGAAGAGAGGGGAGTTAAAAGCTAATTTTTATCTTCACATAAAAACACACATTCGAAAGTTGCTATCTTACAATTTCTGTTCAGACATTCTTTAAAGTTTCTATTTTTCCCCTTTGAAAATCTCGTGGGGAAATCCAAGGATGCTTCCCCACATTCTTGGATGGCATCCCTAGTAAACACGCCAGCGTATACTAGTGGGCCTAACCTAGGGGGATTCGAACCAGGTACCTGCTGGTATGGAACAAGCCAAATGCCTGGCAACATTGACAACAACTGGTTGAGGTAACCCCTTGATCTTTCTGAAGAATTATTTATTTACAAAAGCAGCAAAATATATTTTCCTAAAGAACTTGCATGATCTTGAGGCTTGAGCTATCATTTTTACCAGGTCTGGGCAATTGTTTAAAGAGCAACATTGGGCTTCATTCGCTATTTTCAGCTTCTATTTGGCAAGATTCTTGATTACTTTGAAAATTAACCAGTCATCTGTTCAGTTTTCGGTATATCTACATTTAAAGCTTTTATCCGAGGCTGTGGATTGGTGAATTCCAAACACAAATCAGAGTATGGTGCATTAGTAGCACTAGGCAGTAGTATATGTGGAATGATCAAGTATTTTTGATGTGTAATAGATTGAGTTAAAAAAAATCCAGTGAAGCTTCTCTGAAAAATCAATGCATTGATCAAAGCACGCGAGTGAACCTGTTGCAAAAGTCCATGATTGAATATTATACTTAATTACAAGAGAGCTAGAAGTCTCTCCACTATTGACAGGCTTTATTGATTCAGGTGCTTTGTTTGTCTAAGCAGAAACTATAGTTAATAACATAGTTACTAAATTCATCTGTATTGTAATTATTGTACGAAAATTCACTATTAATTTGATTTGGCCATATTAGTCACAGCTCAATACGAATAGGGTACAAGGCAGATGGAAACCCTAAATACCGAAAAAGCTGTTATTCTCCAGCAATGAAAATAAATTAATAATACAGAGATAACCAGGTTCAATTCAATGCAATGTCTCCACCATTATATTCAGTGTAATTTACAGCAGTTGAATGGAACCTACATAGAAAAATAAAAATACTCTAGAATATACATTATTAAGGGATGCAGAAGAAGATTTACAGCATGGAAGCAGCGTTCAACCAAGTTTCCGGGATGCGGGAGCAGGGAAACGCACATGGGGGACATGTGGAGACACCCCCAAATTTTAGGGAAATTCATGGGGGACGGGGGGACGTCGGGGTCCCTAGCATAGGGGCCCCATCTCTAAAATTATAAAAATAAAGTAAAAACTCCCAATGTTAACAATTCATCACATGCAAATTAATCATTGTGCAATTTAAATTTTAAACACTATATTCAAATTTGTAAATGATATAAACACGAGTCAGATTCAGATTTAGAAATGAAATACATTGATTCATAAATCACTTTGAAAATAAAATATGAGATAGAGGATTAGGTATTAGAAGCTTTTATGTTTTTTTAATTTTTAAAGGTTATTCATATTGGCAAAATATTGGGGTGGCACTCAGAAGCCCCATTTTTTGCGAGATGTGATTCACACACTGGCGAAGTTTCAGTGTGTGTTTCACCACGTTTTGCAAAAAGGGGGATGAAACGAAACGTTTCACCAAGTGCCCCCCTGTTCCAGGAGCATGGGGGTGCTCCCCAAAGCCTGGGGGATGCGTCCCTGTGGAACACTGTATGAAAGTGTCCTCTCTCAGAAGTTCTACCTGCTACCATAAATATTTCAGTACAGCCGTGTGAGACTTTGAGGATTTTGTTTCTTTGACTCCAAATATCTATGAAATTTCTAATTTAATGATATTATGTCCATTCTCTATCACTGGTCTGCTAGTGGTAGCTTGCTCTGGTCGAGTTGGGTTGTACTCCCCATCTCAATAGTTCAAATGTTGACTCCATGTACAATTCTCAAGCAATACGGTGTAGGGCATCGAGGAAGGAGTTGTAACTTGTAGGTGAACATTGAGGGACTCTCGCCAGCTCTATTCACCGGGATATGCATCTGATGGTCATTCATTACATAATCAGTGGTAAGACATGAGAAGGACAATCATAGTATCTGATCAACCAATTTGTAGGAGAGATATAGGGTTTAAAGTCGATTTCTTGAATCCTTATTAAAACTTCTGTGGCATTTTGTTGATCTTTTTGCAAACTGCACATTGTATTCATTATTCTGTGCTCTTCATGAAATTCTTGTTATCTTTATGAATTTATTTAAGGGGCTTTGGCATGGTCAGCTATGTTCTCATACAGGGGCATCCACAATATTTATTGTACACTTGTTGAGCATATTTCATTTGGGCTACATGTGTACATAAATTTGGGATCATTGCTAGATGTCTTTCTGGGATTTTGTGGATGTTCTTGTGCTGTCATTCCCCTAAGTATACAAGTCAGCTTCTCATGGACTGCTGTTCTTGCATGCCTTTTTGCAATCACACAATTGGATCTTAGCATTATTGATGGGGCTATATTTTATTTTCTGTTACTGATAGATGTAGTTATTAGATTGAGAATATTTCCATGGTTGATTTTAAGATGCAGACCTTTATTTGTTCCATTCACTGCTGTTGGTTGTGTGGAAATTGACATAATATTTTCCGTTATCCCTATGCTACTCTGCATATTTTATCTGCTTTTTTTCATATTTGGATTTTTAACAAGCATTTCTTTGTCAGTGTGCTTCGAAATGGATTAATTCTAGAGATTTGGAATTTGTATGTACCATTATTCTACCGGTTTCACATTTTCTCGACTGCATTATAGGCCTTGGATGTTATAGAATATTTTGAACAAGTACTGCTCATTAAGATCCTTGTCCTTTCAACTTTCAAGGCTTCCCTGTTCTTCAACTGCATGATAAAGCATCCATACTTTTCCATTGACAATTATTCGGCTCTGCAGATTGGTGTAGATTATAAGTGTTTTTTTCTGTAATTTCATTCATGGTGGATTGGCAGAGGCTAAATGATAAACTTTGTTTTGTGGGAGTACACCCTTCCATGCATGAATCTGGTTTATACTTAAAGTTAAAGCAATTTGTGAAAATAAGTATGTGAAGTCCTCATGTATTATTTGGCAAACACTGCATATGTCAAAGTCCACTTAAAACAACCTATGGCATCTGAGTGTTAACCTCATTTTAATTTGTTGGTAGCATGATCTAGTCCATGAAGGATATCATAAATGGCATTATATATGACAGGATGGTCTAATACATGAAGGATGTCATAAATGGCATTATATATGACAGAATGGTATTCATATTTTAATTAACAGTTTAAAATGGTGTTTAGCAGATCTATTCATTGGCAGTATGATCCAGGGACCAGAGTAGATTATGAATGCTACATGCTAAATGCCATTATATGTAATTGTAGAAATGTTCTCCATGGTAATGGTTTTGTTTCAAGCTTAGTGATGAAAATGAAAGCAAAGAACAAAAAATGAGAAGTTTCTGCAATACTTCAATGATCATATGGGAATTGTCTAAATGATGATATTCATTCTTTAAGAATTTATATATTCCCAGATAAGCAGTGGCTGTCAAATGGAATTATGGCCTGATAAATATATAACCATCATTGGCAATAGCTGTTTGTGACAAGCTGGTGCACGTATTTTGCTCTTCAATTCAACATAATACGATTCCTAGAAACGTGTTGTAGCATTTAACACCGAGGATAACTGACATGGTCTGCTGCAGAGCCATTAAGGTAACAGTATTTCGTTAATTTGCTATTGAAATATCAATTATTTATGCAATTTATTCATCACTATTCGACCTAAGTTTCTAGGTTTTGTGTACTTTCTAAATCTCTATAGCATAAGGGCATATTCATTACACTTCATTGGATGCAGTTCCTTATTCTATTAGCCTTATGCAACTGGAAATTGACCTTGGTGCATAGTTTTATGTAATTTCTACGTTTGCTTTATATTCTAAATTGCGTGTTCTCTGTATATTTACTTTCTCCTTATTGTTCATATGGACAATTTTCTTGCCTTGATGTTCTTATTCCTTTCACAGGTTCTTTATGGGACACCAAAAGAACTAAGCTCCCTAGATAATTCATTTATTAAATGCACGACTTGTAAATGATGGTACGTTCATGTTGGAACCTAATGATTAATGTTCTGATTGGTTTAAAGTCCTTACACAAAAATTCACCATTAATGTTGCCTGGTGTATGTTAGCAATCATCGACCCTCTTGTGCATAAATATGTTTATTATTCATCTTTCCCTTCCAAACATTACCTTGTATGTGCTTGGATCACGGGTTCTTGGTTCCGAAGTGAATTTGATCATAGGCCATGGAAGACCTTAAAAATGCATAGAAGACAATTTGTGTTTAATTTACAAGTTTTTACATGTTGAGAGGACATCACGTGGAAGTTGGAAGAATTGCCTACGAATGTATGTTTAATCATACAAAATTTGTGAATTGAATTATCTTTTTAATCAAGCACTTCATTATTCTGTGTTGGTGTCAATATAATATATTAAACTTCATCCAAGATAAGATAAGATAATTATATTTACATCTAACCATTTATCACAATAGTAGGTCAATGGGACTAAAGGAGTACCATTGTGGTAATACAAAGTGGGAGTCTCGTAGTAGTGCCTAAATCTAAGCTAACAATATTAAGTAAAGATAAAAAGATCTATGATGAAAAGGAAATGAGTGAAAGAGCGAGACCATCATTAGAATGTCAAGCCAAGTTGTTAGCTCAATCAATTGTTGTCAATGTTGTTGGGTATTTGTTTAGTTCCATGTTGACATATGCCTTGTTTGAACCCCCTTGGGTGAGGTGCATTAGTCTATGTAAATGGGTTTACTAGAGATGCCATCCATGAATGTGGGAAAGCATCCCTTGGTTTCTCGATGAGGTTTTTCTAGGGAAAATGAGAACATCATCAAAATGAACATGTCAAATGACATTATAGCTAGAGGTCAACATTGAAAATAAGTGAGGGAAGTCTTGTCTTTCGAGTCCTCGATCATTGTAAAGGGCTCAACACACTCTTATATAAGGTCGTTTTGGAAGTTATTGGGATTGAGGGGCTCATGTTGCATAACCTTGGGGTGTGCTCTAGCACAAGGAGCCCCACCACTCTTCTAATACTTGAGGTTGATTGGTGGGGTGAAGAAACTCGAAATCGAGAACCTCCCTCGTAAAAAGAGCTAGACACCATAATGTAACAAAAGATAATGTAAGCCATGTAACCGTGCGTCCAAATCGGTGTTAAGTGCACTCAAGTGGAACTTCATGGTGAAGTGTCTTCGGAAAAATCTACATCAATACCCCTAAGCTTTTTCTTGCAACTTGTGACTACCATTGAACTCCCACGATCTACTGTGCTAGTGAGAGAAGAAAGGCCCAAGAAAATGTGAAATGAACCATGCATTTTAAAGGGTAACCACTAGCTTCATATGGGCATTGCACCCTTTGGTGGGGTGCGAGAGAACTCTAGAATTTAAGTTGTACCTGCAAGGTGAATCAAATGGTTGGTTTTTCATGATGGGATGGATCAAAAACTTCATTTTTTGTGACATAGTACAAAATATTTTCAATCCTAATTTATTATAAAAGACTCGAGAGTGTTCATCTAACTACTTATTGTCACGAGGCATTATAGATACATGCGTGAGCCTAAAATTCCAAAGAAAGCATATAAATGAAACCCATTGGTCATGAACTTTGATCTTATTCTTCTTGCCCTACTCTACAATAGGAAAATGCAATGCTTAGTGAAATCAAAGAGTCAATGCAACTATCTTATCATCTCATCAACAACATGGGATCTTTCCTGGTGTCTGGCAACAAACCAAAGCAAGGCTACATCAAACATCTTGCAAGCATAGGTTGAAACTCTTGTCATTGTATGGTTGAAAATTGAGGTGAGCTCCTAAAGATAAAAGAAAACACCAAGATCATACCACTGCTGGTGGGTGTTGCTACATGCTCGCTCTATCCAACGTTAGATAAGATTGATATGATTATCACTTCCAATGCATGAATAGGACAACTCATCATATAGCAATGAATCACCTCCATACACTACAAAATGCTTCCCCAAAGATTGATCCATATGCTTTAAAAATTGTCCTCCTTGGCTGCCATGAAAATCACTTGTCATACTTTCAAGTGACAAGGGTTTAGAAGGTGGCTACAAGACAAACCTATAGATAATTTCTTGTCACTCTTTGTTGCCTTCTGTTAAATCCCTAAAAGATGCATGCTAAAAGAATTAGATCCGGTAAAACAAATTAGCCCATGATTTAGGGCTTGATGCCCTCTTTTGGAATGTTAAAAATTGTTTCCATACATCAAAGAGTAAGCATGTTGTAGCCCCAAACATATTCCAACCTTGAAATTACATTCCCTTGTTAAGTTTTCATACACAAATTGGGTACAAGTTTAAGATATCCATGGTTGGAAATTTTATGCATGTGATGAGATCATAATGCTTCTTATGTTGCAAGAAATTTACTCCATTGACGAGGACACATGGATGTTGATCAACAATAGAAGTGCATCACATACTTTAACATCTTTTAGTTGTCCAAAACAATGTTTTAAAAAATGGTTCACTTGGACTCGGCCTTGGCCAAGTTAATCGAGTCAACCATCATCCACTTTGACATGGATTCCTAAACAGATCAAGGATCAGTTTGGTACCAAATCGATAGAGTTAGTGTATGCTTTGGTTGGTTCTGGACCAAATCGATCCAACTTGATCGAGTTTGTACCTAGTTGGTCGAGTTAATCCAATTTGGTACCATATAGACCACAATGCATAGTTACAGGAAAAAGTATTTTTTTTTTCTAAATTCATACTTAAAACCTAGATTCTATCACCCTAAACCCTAAAAACACATTATACAGAGACCACCCTACCATTTGCAACTTGTGCTTCTACTAGTACTACTATTGCGACTGTAGATATCCCCAAGGAGTTCGATGAGTTTGAGGACTTCGAGCCAGAGCGTGTAGTTCATGTCGAGGATCCCACTTCTAGTGGTGTTGATGAGTTTGATCATTGATCATGTTCAATGATATGTAGTAGGCCAATAGCTTCTAGCATCATGCATGTTGCTTGTTGGACTTTAGAGGCCATTTAGAGCCTCGTCGATTATGTATTTTGTTTCAGATATGTATTGCACTCTATGCCATTTTGATATATTCACCCTTGTACGATATATACATAACCATACTTTGCATATTTTGTCTCTAATGGTTCATAATCTTTAAAAAATAATTTTTCAATTAAAGTTTTAATATTTATGTATTTTTTAGTAAACTGAATCATAAAAATCAAACTAGTGTGCTTTTGAGCCGAGTCCGAGTTGACTCAACTCTTCATTGATTCCGAGTTTGAGTCTGAGTTTTAAAACATTGGTCCAAGATCAAAGGGAATATGATTTGCAATGTCCTCTTCATGTTCCATGAGGTGGCTCTCAAGGCTGATCAAAGAAGGAACTTGGTGTAGATTCACGTGTTCATCTATCATCCTCTTAGTTGCATGCTGTTTTGATAGATGAGCTAGTGGAAGCACCTACAATTCTTTCATCCTCCAAAGGTTTCTCTACCATATCTATCCTCTTCAAATCATTAAGGGATTTCTCATAAAAAATTTAGAATTTTGAAAATGAGCGTAACTTACCAAACCTGTCCTCCTTTGATTCCATGATGACGAGTGTTAGAGTGTTCTCATGAAAGTGTACATTATCATCACAAGACGTTTCTTTGAGAAAAAGATGAAATGCATAGTTTTCACGCCGATGTATTTAGCATCGGACATGTACTTCCACATTGGTTTGGTGTCTAGCATGTGGAAGTCGTCCACAATACCTCTTAGAACCTTAGGAGATTCACTTTATTAATAAATAATAAAGTGAATGATCTTTTAGAATTAATACGAGTTTAATTAAGTTAAATGCCTAAGTTTTGGCACTAGTAACTTAAGTGAGTTAATTAAATCCTAACCATTAGATCTAAAGTGAAGGTGAGATTTAATCTTATCCCTTGATCACTTTAGAGATCTAGGGTTAATTCAACATTATAAAGGGCAACTTTAGTGAGAGGATGAGACACATAGAATGAGGAGATCTCATTGATTGGGCGAGGACATTTCATTCAAGTGTGAGTGGGTAGGGTCAGAGGAAGGACCCAAGGGGCAACAAGGGAGATAGCAACCAAGTAGGCTAGGCTATTTGCTGTAATTGTATTTTTCTCAGATGGGCCATTATCCCAGAACGAGAGCCCAAGATTTTATTTAATAAAATCAATTTAGATTTGGTTTTCCCTTCAGGGTTTTTCTAGGGGTGTTTACCCAGATATCTTGTGCACAATGTGTTTGGTTTCCGTTGTATTTGCTTCCACTGTAATTCGTTGAATAAATTAGCTGTGCACTTATTAAATAAAATGGTTTTATTTGGAATACATTGTCGGGTGTTGTGTTAAGAAAACTAACATGGTATCAGAGCTTGGTCTTTGAAGAGAAGTCAGGTTGCATAGGCGAGATTATTTGCAATGATTGTTTATTATATTTTGTAGGTTGTGGACAGGGGTAAAAGTAAATGAAAAAATAAAGTAAAAAAGAAAAAGGAAATGTACAATGTATGACAACCGTACAATAGTCATACAACGTACAACCGTTGGCTGCTGCATAGAAGATTTACGCCTTACAATGTTTACGGGTTGCTGCAGAGGAGAAATCGACTTAGTGAGCTGCGGATCGGGCTGTGCAGTGTGGAGTTGTAGCCAAGGACATATGGCTGAGGGATGATCGAAGGTCGTTGAAGCTGAAGAGGATCGGGTTGAGATTCAAACTGCAGAGGTAAAGGAGCAGGTGGGGGTCGTGCGTACTGCAACCATGGCAAAGGGGTTGCGCCAGGTAGTAGAGGGTGCAGGAGTTGGCAAGAGGTTGTGGGTGCTGAGGAAAAGCCGATCAGTGGAGTATTGTGGGGCGCAAAGAGGTAGCGGCTGTTGCAGCCACCAACTACGAGAGGTCGCGTGAATGCTGGGAGAGAGGGCAGAGGAGTCGCTTGCCAAGGGAAGACGTGACATGTCGTGTAGGAAACTGCTAGCCAGGAAAAGTGCATTGGCCAGCCAGTCACCGACCAACTAGAGAAGTTGCCAACACAACAATCGACCAACAAGGTCAAGCCAACCGTCGGCAAGGCTAGCAGGGTCCTCGACCGATCCAGACAGGGCCACAAAGCCACCCAACAATAAATCGGAGGGGCCACAAGGTCGAGACAACCGCTAGGCAGAGATCTAGGTATCCCCGAGAAACATGCATAAATCCGGGCAACCTTGGGTAGGTTCAAGCAACAGTTCTGGGCAATAGGTAGTGTGTCTAGGTGGCAAAATTAGAGTTTTTCAACAAGTTGTAGAGATGGCCACAACTGATTTGCGATTTGAGAATATGGTGGATGGGGTTTCCAACTACAGTCCTTGGAAGGAGAGAATCATGTTGGTGTTGATGGAGAATGGAATTTGGGAATTCACTAACACTCAGATCACTCCACCAACAAATCTAGCTCAATTGGTCATCCACAATTAGAAGGATTTGAAAGCTAGGCGTATAATTCTAGATGGAGTAAAGGATCATTTGATCCCTCATTTATGGAAAGAGCATTGCTTGGGACATGTGGAAGGCTCTAAATGGTTTAATTCAAAGTAAAAACGAGAACCACAAAATGGTGTTGAGAGAGAAGTTCAGAGACACAAAGATGGCAAGATTAGACATAGTGACAACCTATCTCACTTGGATCCGACAAGTTTGAGATGAATTGGATGCAATTGGGGAGACAATAGATGATTCCGAATTGATGAGAATGACACTAAAAGGCTTCATGAAGAAGTGGACACTGTTCATTAAAGGGATCGTGGCATCTAAAAAGCTACTTGATTGGATGAGGTTGTGGGATGACTTCGTTCAGGAAGAATTGAATGGAGGCCAACTCAAGGTTAATGATGAGAACATTGCTCTTTCCAGCTAGGAAAAGAAGAGAAAATTAAAGAAAATTTCTAGTGGAGAGTCTACCTCTCAAGATGGCAAGAAGAAAGAAACGAGCAAAGTCAAATGCTCTGCATGTCACAAGTTTGGGCATTCTGTAGGTCAATGTCCGAACAAGAAGAAGGGTGGAAACGGGACGCAACTAGAGGTAGTTGCATCGACAAAGGCTCTAGTGGATGAGTTTGCCAAGAAGTTTGAACACGAGTTCTTACTTGTTTCCTATCTTTTCTCAGACACCATATTAGATGGTGCATGGATACTAGATAGTGGAGCCACATGTCATATGACAGGAGCACGGGTGTTGTTTGAGAAATTCACAGAGTCAAACTCAAATGTGTATGTGGAACTTGGTGTGGGCACCAAGCATGTAGTGAAGGGATCTGGGACAATGCCATTCTAGATAGAGTTAGAAGGCATGTTGAGAGTGATGAATGTGCTATGGGTGCCATAACTCAGGAGGAGTGTGCTCTCAATCTCAACGATTGAGAAGAAGGGTTTTGACGTACTATTCTAGGATGGGACAAACGTTGATCAAGCCTAGAGGATCTAGCTCAAACACAACAATTGTTCTCAGAGTTAGAGAAAACAACTTGTATAGGCTAAAGGGCCAACCTATGCGAGCTATGACAAGCAACATAGTGGCAGAGAACAAGGAGTAGGTAGCTCTGAAGGTTGAACAACTCAGAGGGAGTCAGCCTTCAGGTTCAGGTGGGAAGGAGCAACCTTCCAAGTCTATCAAGGAGGAGTCATGGTACGAGATGATCATGTAGGATGCTCAGGAGCAGGAGGTTTCTAGGAGCGTGATCAAAAGCAGTAAGTCTTCAAAGATGGGTCCAAGTGAGATGACAAGGATAGCTTTTGTTTTAGAGGGAGTAACCAATCAGGTGGATTGGATAGCAACCATGGTAGCAGATATGATAGCAAAGACAGAGCCGCCTCTAGGTGGTAGAAATACCTTCCTCGCTAAGAGGTAGTGTTGATGTATTTAGCATCGGATAGGTACTTCCACATTGGCTTGGTGTCTAGCATGTGGAAGTCGTCCGTAATACCTCTCAGAACCTTAGGAGATTCACTTTATTAGTGATTAATAAAGTGAACGACCTTTCATAATTAATGTGAGTTTAATTAAGTTAAATGCCTAAGTTTTTGGCATTAGTAACTTAAGTGAGTTAATTAAATCTTAGCTATTAGATCTAAAGTGAAGGTGAGATTTAATCTCAACCCTTGATCACGTTAGAGATCCAGGGTTTGGATTTAGGGTTAACTCAATGCTATAAAAGACAACCTAAGTGAGAGGATGAGACACATAGAGTGAGGAGATCTCATTGATTGGGTGAGGAGGACATTTATCCAAGTATGAGTGGGCAGGCTTAGAGGAAGGAGCAAAGGGACAACAAGGGAGATAGGAGCCAGGTAGGCGAAGCTATTTGTCATCATTGCATTTTTCTTAGATGGGCCATTATCCCAGGATGGGAGCCCAGTATTTTATTTAATAAAGTCAACTCAGACATGGTTTTCCCTTCGGTGTTTTTCCAGGGGTGTTTACCTAGATATCTTGTGTGCAATGTGTTTCGTTTTCGTTTTATTTTCGTTTGCTGTAATTCGTTAAATAACTCAACTGTGCATTTATTAAATAAAGTGATTTTATTTGGAATAAAGTGTCCGGTGTTGGGTTAAGAAAACTAACACTTCAATGGATTCTCCTCCATTAATATCTTCATGAGACACTACAATAGACTCTTCAAGAACTTCATCACTTCTCAACCAGATATGAAATCTTATGCACAAGTGGCTCATCCACAAGCTTTTCACCTTGTTCTTCTTCTTCATAACTAAGATCCCAACACTTACAAAATGCTCTGATTAACCTTGAAAATGTAGATATTTTTTTTCCACCAAGTCTTTCAAACCATACTTACATAGAATCTTGCAAGGTACATACACACGTTCTTATCAGAACATCCTCATGAAGGATGTAGTACGTAGTGTAGTTGAATTGGTATATCCATGGAATTTCATTATATGTTCATCCCAATGTGGTGTTGGGAGCTATTCAAAAATCTCGAGATGCTCAATAAATCAAATGTAGCATACCACTTGGCCTCCCATGGGGGCAACACCATGTTTCTTCACTTCCAAAATCCTCAATATGAATAATTGATATGAAAATTTGAAAATAGATGACAATCGCACCTCATTTCAATACAATGGAGTTGTAAGGTAAGTCTTCAAATGGTTCAAATCTCTTGGATGTCTTCACCTCTACAAACAATAAGTCATTTCAAAATCTATTAGAACGTTGCTTTATTCTTTCATGGAGTCGCTAGATGATAAAATATCTTCAAATAAATGCCCTCATCAAATCCCTATAGCCAATCGATTGAATCTTGAGAACTAAACTTTGTTGCTCACAATAATGCAAATTTTTTACCTCTCAAACCCTGCACTTAAAGATATTCAAGCCCTTGAAAAAAGTGAAACCTCAAAGGCACTAATATAGTTACCGACTTGACGATCATTGTGACCTCAAAATGATAACTCTAACCCTAAAAATCCATATTTTTGGGTCAAAAATGCCAAAATCGACCCCTTAATAAAAAAGTGCTACTACTAGAATCACTATTTTTTTCAAGGTAAAAATTACGACATTTTGCCACTATGGTCTTAAATCTCTATAAATATGCAAAGAAAAACTTTAAAATCAACTCTCAAATGAAAGAGTGGTGCTCCTGAAATCACCCCCTGAAAGAGTGGTGCTCCTGAAATCACCCCCTTTTTAATTTGGGGTTAAAATTACAAATTGTTTGAAATCGTGACCTTGACAATCGATACCATTGCAAATCATAAACCTTAAAATTGATTGCCAAATTGAAAGGTGGTGCTACGAGTAGCACCCCCTTTTTTCCGGGGTTGAAATTACAACTCGTTTGTAATTGTGGAAAACTTTAAAATTGATTTCTGAATAAAAAAGTGATACTACTAGTAGAACCTCCTTTTTTATTTGGAGGTCAAAAACACCAAAATCGACCCCTTAATAAAAAAGTGCTACTACCAGAATCACTATTTTTTTCAAGGTCAAAATTACAACATTTTGCCACTATGGTCTTAAATCTCTATAAATATGCAAACAAAAACTTAAAATCAATTCTCGAATAGAGTGGTGCTCTTGAAATCACCCCCTTTTTAATTTGGGGTTAAAATTACAAATTGTTTAAAATCGTGACCTTGACAATCGATACCATTGCAAATCATAAACCTTAAAATTGATTGCCAAATTGAAAGGTGGTGCTACTAGTAGCACCCCTTTTTTTTCCGGGGTTGAAATTACAACTCGTTTTAAATTGTGGAGAACTTTAAAATTGATTTATGAATAAAAAAGTGATGCTACTAGTAGCACCTCCTTTTTTATTTAGAGGTTAAAATTACATCTTGTTTGATACTGCGGTTTTGACAATTGGTACCGTTGTGAATCAAAACCTCAAAATTAACCATCGAATCAAAGTGTGGTGCTACGTGTAGCAACTTTTTTAAAAAATAACATAATTTACAAGATAATTGTAAAAAAA
>JASDQU010099902.1:203081-249855 GCA_032191745.1 Picea mariana | reverse complement strand
TAAACATTTAAAGAAAAAAACAATATTAAAAAACAAAACTTAAAAAATAAGTTTTAAAAACTTATTTTAATTTATTTTTAAACAAAAAACAAATTTGAAAAAAAAAACAAATTGAAAGAAAACAAAATCAAAGATTTTTTTTTAGTGTGTGTGGGGTGGGGGTGTGAATCCTGGAATTGCCTCTTCTAACCCCCCCCATTCCCCCTTTACCACTCCTAACCGTGACCTTGCCTCCCCTCCACTCGTTCGCTTCCCATACCCGCTCCATACCCTACCAACCCTCTGCCCTCCCGCATACTGCCTCCCATTCATCCCCCCTCCCTCCCACTCATCGCCTGCCACCCATCCCCCCTCCCTCACATGCACCCCCTTTATCTGCACGCGACCCTAAAGTAGTAGGTTTACAACTTGTTGCTTTAGGGCCACTCACAGGTGGAGGGGGGTGTACCACTCCCTTAACTTGTCACTTTAGGGTTGCATCTCTCCTTTAACTTACCACTTTAGGGACACTACTCCTTTGGTTTTGAAATGGAAGGGATGTGGGGAGTGGGGGGACGAAGGGTTGGTGGGGTAGAGGGGATGGGTGGGGGACTTGAAAGGGGGAGTGGGTGGGCGGAGGGGAGGTAGAGCTAGGTTTAGGCATGGATAGGGTTGAATTGGGGGGATTTGGGGTGAGGGTGATTTCGTGAATGGGGAGTGGGTGGGTAGAGGGGAGGCATGGCCAGGGTTAGGCACATATAGGGTGAATGGGGGCGATTTGGGGGAGGGATAATTTTTTTTTGTTTTTCAATTTCATTTTAAAATTGTTTCTTGTTTTTTTTTGTAATTATCTTATAAAGTACACTCTTTAAAAATATATTCATTTTAATTTAAAATGATTTTTGTTTGTTTGTTTCAAACATGTTTTTTTTTTCCTTCAATTTTGTGATTTTTAAAGCTCAAAACAAAAAAATGGCGCTACAAGCAGCACTACGTTTTGATGCAAAGGTTGATTTTGAGGTTTTGGTTCACAACGGTACATGTTGTCAATGACACAATATCAAACAAGTTGTAATTTTAACCTCAAAATAAAAAAGGGGTGTTACTAGCAACACCACCTTTTGATTAAGGAATCGATTTTAATGATCTAGTTCACAATGGTACTAGTTGTCAAGGCCATAGTTTCAAGTGAGTTGCAATTTCAACCTTGAAAAAAGGGGGTGATACTGGTAGCACCACCTTTTGATTTGAGGGATGATTTTAAGGTTTTTGTCAGCAACATTATAGATCATAGTTGCAAAATTTTATAATTTTAACTTTGAAAAAAAAGATGCTACCCATATCACCACTTTTTGAAACATGGATAAAAACATGCACTAAATACAACCTCTAAAAAAGTAGAACTTTGGAGAGTTCTCGTCAAGTCAAAGTAATTATGTTGCAATTGGGAAGGTTTCCCACTATGATCACATCAACTTTTCCTCTCACTCTAGGACTGTTCTTTTCCAACATAAGGGGGGAACCCTATAAAATATGTTTAATATATTTTTTAAAAATAAAGGGATGGTGGACTTCCAGGATCAATGTCTATCCAATTGGGCGATGGAGGCAAGATAAAATAACAAGAGGATTTGAATATGATAAGAAGATGTGATTAAATCATTAACTGATATGCCATGATTAGTTCAAAAAGATTTTCACATCATGCAAGAATAAGTGAGAGCCCTTATACAAGATGCACCATCACAACCATGAAATTACAACCAAGAATAACGTGCAACCATTGAACAAAGAAAGATCAACCATAATATGAAACCCAAGATGAAGTAAATAAAGTAGGACAACCTTATTGAACGATCAACCAACATTGCATAATTCTTCAAATTTGATTTCACAACAAGATCAGGGGAACCATATTGTGTAACACTTAAACTTTGTCCTTAGTTAAGACAACCTTAAAAAATAGAGTGAACAACGTTAACAATTTTTTTTTATAGAAGTAAATATCCTTCCATTATTCATGGTTACATTAAGGATTAGGGAGGGTTTAGAGCCTCTACTCTATTTTTTTCTTATTTCACAAAATTTTTATTCTCCAAAGATTATTTTAGCAGCGAAAACCATAATGATCCTTGCAAAAGCCTTGATCATCCATGAAAAGAAAAAAAAACATGGATTTTTTTTTTTATTCTCCAAAGATTATTCTTATTTGACAAAATTTTTATTCTCCAAAGATTATTTTAGCAGCGAAAACCATCATGATCCTTGTAAAAGCCTTGATCATCCATGAAAAGAAAAAAAAGATGGAAAAACCTCACATTGAACTTGTCCCTTGACTTCTTCCTCCCAAACTATTTTCAACTAATCTTGGAGGGGAAATCCCATAGATCCAACCATCCTTTGGACACTTCTTAAGGTAGGGAATTCATCCTTTAGGGTTTGCTTGCTTGCTCACATCCTCCATCTATGTCGTCCAAGGTCCTAGGTGGAATTAAGGAACAAGGATCCTCACCAATGATGCAAAAAAGATAGTGTAAGCCATGTAACCATGCCTCCAAATCGATTTCAAATATACCCAAGTGGAACCTTATGATGAAGTGTCTCTGGAAAAGTGTCCATCAATACCCCCCAATTCTCTTTTCACAACTTGTGACTACCATTGAAAATTGAAATTCTAGGATCCGTTGTACATATGAGAGAAGGAAGACCCATGAAAATGTGAAACAAATCATGCATTTTCAAGGGATAAAAAGGGTATTGAGACCTTGAATCTAAATCAACAAGAGTCTAAACTCTAGAAGAAAGGAGCTAGTTTGAAAATGGCCTTCAAGAATAAAGGATTTGCCTTGATATTCCCTTGGATGATGAATTGGGGTATTGCTCACTTTCATTGAATGATGCATTGCAACATAAGGGACTACACTCTCTCCTTTATGGGTGTGTTGTGTGTGATTGGAAGAGATGAAACTTGGCCCAGCCTAGGGGTATCAATACAAAACCATGAATTGGGTTTCCCCCTTTTAAGGCGGAGCATTGTCTCACATGGAAGTATTGATCTGATAAAGATGATGCCAATTAATAAATCTCATGTTCAAATCTATGTTCGAGCCTAGTATACTCAAAGCTAGTTGGGTCTCTCGAATTTTGAGCCATAGAGGACCTTGGATCTAAAAATTGTGTTTAAAAGGTGCATCTTGGACGAGGTTTCCTAGAAGTGACTTTGGAAGCATTATCTCTCCAAGAGGGAAAGCTAAGTATCCATGTTGTTGCATCATGACTGGAAATCATGTCTCAAGATGAACTAAGGCCCCGCAAGCTGAACCTCCAAGTATGTGTATGCTATGGTGATGTTAATCTCTTCCTTTCTGAAGTTGAAGTGATATGAGGAAATGGATTGCTGTGATGCATTGAAGATCATCACTTTGATTTTACCAAGGTTAACTGTCCATTGTTGAAGATCACAAAATGGTGAAAAGACATCCCATTGTCTCTATATAGTGCCTTGGGTGAGGAGGCCAAGAGGATCATTTCATCATTGAAAATAAGCCTTAGATCAACAAATGATGAAGAAGGAAACCAACCTCATCTTGGATATGTTCTTTAAGGAATGACTCAAGCTCATTGATATAGATCCCAAACAAAGTTAGAGAGGGAGGAGATCCTTGTTTGACCTTGATAGTGATTCAAAAATTAGAAAGGCCATGTGTTATGTGGAGATGACCAAGCACTGAGTCATAAAGTATCATGATCGTGGTCAAAAGAGTCTAGAAATGGTAGTGTTCCATAATATCTTAAATAATGCTTGGGACTAAGTCAAACACCTTACAAAAGTCCACAAAGCAATGGAAGAATTTTAAAGAGTGATGATGCACTTTCTTAATAATGGCTGAGAGTATAAATATGTGATTGGTGGGTTAGTTCCCTAGGTGGAAACTTTCTTGTCCTTTGGCTTTCATAAATCTTTGCTCAATCTCATTGAAAAGTGACTGGGGAAGCATTGTAGTGCAGAGTTTGGCAAATGTATGTTTGATCATGATGAACTTGTAGTTATTCGAATATTAGTTGTCATTCGATTTAAAAAATTAGGTGGATGATATGGTGGGACTAGTTCTAGGGAGAACCTGAATAAACAACATTACTAAATGAATCGTCAATATGCGAGTTGACAAATAGAATATCGTACTTGAGGAACCCCATCTGGAGGCCTTCCTCATCTGCAACCCTGCTAGTGCTCTTAACCCCCATGGCTCTTTTGATGTCCTTGAAAAAGAAAATATGGAAAGGGGAGGGGGAGGACAAGTTGATGATAAAGGATTTCCTCGAGGTATCATATAGGGAGGTGGTGTGAGAAAACATGCACTATGAGTCATTTTGTCTAGGAAAAAGGTGTGCCAAAAGGTGTTAAGTGGATGGAGGAAGGATTCTTGTAGCTCATTTCTTGATGGAAAGGAACTTCAACTCCTTATGACAGAGAAGACATTGGTAAGATTTTTAAAGGTGGGGAATGGAAGGGGGCTCATGAGAGCGAATGAATTGGAATTATGTATGGAGGACCTTACATTCCTTGTCATGTCTGCTATTCACTGGAAAAAAAAACCAAGTTTGGATGTATGGGAATGGTGATGAATGGTGTGTGCATAGGAATCTAGGGTAGTGCCTTAGATAAATTTGGATAAGAGCTCATATTTGACTAAGTATAATCAAGGAATGTTAGTAGGGGAAAGGCCGACAATAGCAAATGAAGGGGGGAGGTGTAAATGCTTGAGAATCTCTTTGTCAAAATGGATGGTCATTCAAGGTGCCTTAGAAGAGGATATCATGAGAGGAGGAGATGCGGGGGAGCTCACATATTGGTTCAAATTTATGTACATATCCCTTTTACATTTTAAACAATAAAAACTATTTAGTCGATCCTAGATAAGCTTTTTCTAGATTGATTTGCCTAATATGGGCTTAAAAATATTTTTAGGTTGATTTATTGGTAGTATGTTGGGTATCATGCCTTTTATTGAGTGTGCAACACTTTTATAGTTATTGAGCTTCTCAAACAACATCCCATGTACTTTGACACCTCTAGGGTTTTGTTCCTTTGGTAGAGTTGCTTTTTCTCTTCTCATTTTTATTGGTTTGTTCGAATTTGAGATGAGAAAACTACCATTTTTTTCCATTTTACACCCACCAATGTTTAGAATTACAACTCATCATTGAACTCCCTATTCATATTTGTTCCCCATGGGGTTTTCAAGGTTGTATAGCTGAAATGATGTCAAAGTTGTTGCATTTATGTCATTAGCTCTCTACAATAGTATCGTCAAGGAAATCTGTACCAAAAGGTGAACAAATCCACATAATAATTATAGGTAATCTAACCCTATCACCTCTAGTTGCCTCTTCATTTAGGTTGGTTCTTTTCCTGCCATAAAGCACATCCTTAGAGTTTTTTGTGTTGTATTTTATTCATAGAAATCTGCATATAAACTTAAGAGAAATTAACACACTACGATGTCCTAAAGCACCAAAAAGCACCTAAGTCGAACAAAGTAAAAAGTAAAAAATAAAATTGCAAAGAGTGGAATTAATTTCTTTAATTAATTTTTTAGTGAAAAAATGGAAACAAATGAAGATATGCACTTTGAGTGAAATGACAATTCAAAACAAATGCATGAAAATTTATGCACCTTCAGTGAAAAAACAATCCAAAATAAGTGCACAAAAGTATCAACACAAACCCTACCATGTGATTACTCAAATAACCATGAAATTCAAGGAGATAGAAAAAAGTTATAATAAATTCTTTGATACATTAGCATAGAGGACATAATCAACCATAAAGACCAATATACCAAGGGTTGCCTTGTCAACCTATGACATGCATTAATGGAAGTGTTGTCAAGGTTGGAAAAATGGATGGTGAGAAGTGATTTGCATCTCTGTCGAATCCAATCTTGAGAATAGTGATTTTCATCTCTCATTTAAAGAAATAAAGAGAAGATAGAGAGAGGTGTAAAGACCCTGTGAACCATGGAAATTTGGATTGACTCGTGAATGAACTAGCATGGTGAAATTGAGCCAGGACTTTATCCTCTAGTTGTGCATGTATGTAACTTGCGGTTTAACAAGTAGTAAGTGAAATTACATGTTCAATTCATATGACCCCTCTCTCTATTCCTATTAAAGTTCTCTCAAATAAATGTTGCATGCCCCCCTCATCTTGTTAGAATATAGATGATTGTATGCTCATTTTACCATTGATGATACCCTCGTCACCCAACCATAGGCCGAAGCCACCCTCCGAGCACCTTAACCTTGACTGAGAATTACTCCAGAAGCAAACCCTAGGCTAGATAGCCAAACAAGGTGTAGTGCATCTTCCTCCAAGGATAGCACACCAAAAATCGTTGATCAGATAGTCCAAGCCAACACCCAAACTGCTAGCTGCAACAAATGCACCTGCAGCTCTCCTCCACACGTGCGCACCAAATTGGGAACTGCAGTGCACACCAGTTGTTGCTCTACGATTATGAGATGTGTCAAATGAGAACTGGCGCCTTGTATTTATACTGGTTCTGCCAGATTTGCCAGGGCTGAATTCTCCTTCTGGATATGTGTCTGTTCAGTATATTATTATTATTTCTGGCCGACTTCTTCTCTTGGAGGATAATAACCTAATATAAATTATCTTCTTGAGCCGAAAAGACTTCTAGGGTTATTAGCCAACTCATTAGGGTTTTCTCTTGCTTTCCGGAGTCTTCTATTCTCGATAGGTTCACACGTGGAGGTAAATACCTCCCACAACTACCATAATATTAACACTCCCTCCTAGCTAGGGAGGTATTACATGTAATGGTCTTCAACACAAAAACATACCATTTACCCGGTAGCATTAATATAGTCGTCTAGACTATCTCATGAATAGATCATGAGCATCACCATCACCATCAGCTGCATCATCTCTTGAAACCATACTACATCTGAGTAATTAGACATGATGCTGGATAAGTAACTCACACCATAGAGTGATACAAGAGCCATTCTTATAATCTAGAAGAGTAAATGCTTTGAACTTTTTTCCGTCTGGAAAATCTCTGTTCATCATTCTTTTGGATGATGATGATCTCCAATAAACTGCTGATAGTTCATCATGACTTTCAGTTCCTTTGCTTGATTGCTTTTATTGAGTTCATATCAGGCTGGTAATCTTTTGATTTTTAATATTATGACTGGTTGTTCTGGCTTTTCTTTCTTTCTTGGAATCTTCATGTTCTTCTTCATGTTTTTCTTTAGTTCTTGGGTCCATGGAGTTTCTTATAGATTCCATGCCCTAGAGATTCCACTTCTTCCTTTCATCATAGGATCACGGATCTGGATGGACAACCAGGAATACTTTAAGGCTTTCCTTTGAAGAAGTCTTCTTCCGCGGTTGAACTGAACACATACTGTCTTTCATGGCTGCTACCATGGATATATATATTTCATCATCTTCAATGAATCATAGGATTAGCTCCCTCCTAATCCCTTCTTCATATATAATCGGCTCCCTCCGTCTAACAGAGTCCATGCTTCCATCTGCATCCTTATTGTCTTCTGCAATATATAATTTGCTCTCTTGTCTAATAGAGTCCACGCTTCCATCTGCATCCTTATTGTCTTTTGTAATATATAATTTGCTTTCTTGTCTAACAAAGTTCATGCTTCCATATTGTTGTTTTCTTTTTAGAAGAAGAAGTCTCTTCCATCCTGCTTAGTCTTCTTTGTAGGTTCCTTTTCTTCGACAATTGATGCTTTGTGTTTCTCCTTTTCTTTATTTAGCTCGAGACAATGATTCTTGTAGTGACCATACTTTCAACAGTTGAAGCATTGTACTTCTGAAATGTCTTTCTCTGGATTTGGCTTCCTCCTCGAACCAAATTTCCTTTTGTTCCTGAAGTTCTTGAATCTTGCTGTGAAAGCTTGATCGTCGTACTTCTTTTGGGGTTTCTCTTTTGCATTGATCCTTGATTCTTATTAAGCACAACAAGTCCAAAGTTTTTCAAATGTCGGGTACTCCTTCCTTGTGTTCATGCTTGCGGAAAATGCATCTCACGTCTTGGGAAGACCATTGAGTACTATGTTCACCAATTCCTTCTCTGAAGTGATCTCTTCAATAGCTTGTAGTTGATCTTTTAACTGGGAGATTCTTACAAAGTATGATGTTATGCTGTCATCCTCATTCATCTTCATGTCATAGAGCTCATTCTTCAAACTCATAACTTGTCCGATGTTTCTGACTAAGAAGAGATTTGTTAGGGCATCGTACATTTTCTTCGATGAGTCAAGATGGGAGATGTAGGGTATCAAGTGGTCTTTTATAGAATCCACTATGATGCTCATGGCATTGATGTCAACATCTTTGAACTTCTCCATAGCTGCAACGTTCTACGGTTCCTTCTCTTTTCCTTCTTCAAACTCTGGTTTCATGATCTTTCCTTTCACGATATCCAACACTTTATTCTTGGCAAGGATGAGGTCGATCCTTGTCTCCCACGCTCTAAAGTTAGAGGCTCCATCTAACTTGTTCTCAGACTTCATAGAGGTTAGTCATGGCTGCTTGACTTGGTCAAACCCTAGATTTGACCATAAATTCAAACTTCACGTCTTGGCTTGCTAAGAGTATCAGGAAATGCGCTAGGCCAGGGTGCACTGATCTATCTGGAGATTAGGTCAATCCATTCACTTAAGGTGCCTCAACAAGAGGTTTAGGGTTTCTGCAACTGCTCCTGCTAGTAACCTTAGTGGCAGTTCCTCAACGAGCTCAATATCCTAGCGGCTATGTTTCCTTCCAGCGTTTAGACTGAATGAAGGAGGTGTGGGCCCATAACCTGTTAGAATATAGAAGATTGTGTGCTCGTTTTACCATTGACGATACCCTCGTCACCCAACCATAGGCCGAAGCCACCCTCCGAGCACCTTAACCTTGACTGAGAATTACTCCGGAAGCAAACCCTAGGCTAAATAGCCAAACAAGGTGTAGCGCATCTTCCTCCAAGGATAATGCACCAACAATAGCTGATCAGATAGTCCAAACCCTAACCAAGAGATAGTCCAAGCCAACACCCAAAATGCTAGCTGTAGCAGCTGCACCTGCAACTCTCCTCCACACGTGCGCACCAAACTGGGAACTGCAATGCACACCAGTTGCTGCTCTGCGATTATGAGATGTGTCAAATGAGAACTGGCGCCCTGTATTTATACTGGTTCTGCCAGATTTGCTGGGGCTGACTTCTTGTTCTGGATATGTGTTTGTTCAGTATATTATTATTATTTCTGGCCGGCTTCTTCTCTTGGAGGATAATAACCTAATATAAATTATCTTCTTGAGCCGTCAAGACTTTTAGGGTTATTAGCCAACTCATTAGGGTTTTCTCTTGCTTTCCGGAGTCTTCTATTCTCGTCAGGTTCACACGTGGAGGTAAATACCTCCCACAACTACCATAATATTAACACATCCTTCCCTCCAAAGTTGTGCTAGGAATCCTTGCTATCAAAATTAAGAGAATTTGCTAAGATATTTACTTTTTCTATGACACTTGCCATTGTTTCTAACATTGTTGCTTTAGTTGGATAAAATTATTTTTATTTTTTTATGGTTTTATAAGAATATTTTAATCAATGTTGAGTCAGAATCCATTGGCCCAAGGTTTGAAAAAACTGAATAACTTAACAAAATTATATTAAGACTTTATAAATGAAAAACAAACTCAAAATATAGTAATAATTTTTTATAGAAAAAATATATTAATGATATTTCCAATCCATATAAGCTATAAAACAACACTTTCAATTTCATACTCATAAAATATAATAATCAAAAAATTAACACTCAATATTTATCTTCAAAATAATAAAATGATAATTAAAACATAAATCAAATAGATTGCAATCCATGATTCAAACAAACAATGCTAAAATGAATAATTATTATTAAACAATAAATTATATAACTTATAATAAAATTAAAAATTAAAAATAGATAATATCTCCAAGTTACAAAGACACCTAAAATAATTCTTTGAAAAGCTAATCCTAATAGTCCTTAATTAAAGCTAAAATTGCGATGTAAATATATTAGGTATTTGAAATTGAGATAACGATATACTAGAAAGATCCATACTCTTCCTCAAGCCAGCTTAAGTTATCATCAAGATATACTTTATCTCAAGCCAACTCAAATTATCATTAAGAAAATTAGAGGAAATTAATAACATAAGAGATGAAAATGAAATGATAGAGGGTTAGTATTTATTAATGCGTTTAGGGTTTTAGGGTTTTATTTTTACATTTTTCCCCTCCAAAACTTGTTTTTGATTTTGTTTAACTGTTTTTTTTTTTTTTTTCGGAATTTTGGGACATAAATATGTATGAAATTATTATTTTCTATTGTTAAAAATCTATTTTTGAATGTAGAAAAAGATTCAACATGCTGAAAAACCTCCAAGATATTCAGATTATACAAAAATGATCACTCGAATCTGCAGATCTAATAATTTTTCATTAGATTTCGGGTAAATATCCCCAAACAATATCGCCAATATCGTCAAAGAAAAACCAAAACATAGAACGTTTAAACTACGACCTTGTTTTTATGTCCAAAATGGCCTGCTGAATCCATGAACTCCCCAAAATCCTTACATAGTCGAACTTGTGAGTTTGAGGTGAAGCTCACAAGTCTGGAAAGTTTGAGTTGAGTTTCATGAGTGTAGAGTTTACCGGGTGAGTAAGTCGAAACTTACGAGTCGGGAGAGTCCGAGCTGAGTCTCACGAGTCTTGGTGAGTCTCGACTCTCAAGTCTATGTTGAAAGATTCAAAAGACTTGTTTTAGAGTTGACTTGGTCAGATTTGCATTTCTGTCGAAAGATTCAAAAGACCTGTTTTAGAGTTGAATTGGTCAGGTTCGAAAGACTCATGACTCGTGAGTCTTTGTCGAGTTAAAAAACACTATTTTTAATAGTTGTTTTTTTCTACTATATATTTTTAACTTTGTTTGATGGTGATTGCACTTTGTAATGTTCACTGCTTCATTGAAGAGGCATGTTTCTTCAATTTTTAGCTAGATGAATATGCTAAGTTGGCATTGTTCTCAATTCAAAGATGGATGTATGATGAACTGTTCCCAATATTTAGTAGGTCTTTCCCTTTATACCGGTCGATGTCAACCCCCATATCTATAATCATTAGAGTTTGAGCATTGGATTGCCATATTGGAAGAACTTTGCTCTTCCAATTCTAGAATTCTTCATGTCAACTTCACCTCAAATGCATATCATGATTTTCATTATTTCACTAGTTCTTTTGAAAGAAAGTGTTAGGGTCCTAACCTCCTTAACCCCCTAAGTAGATAACTTACTATGTAGTTCTGTGTATGGAGGCCATCACTAATAAATAAGACCCATGTGGTAGTGTGAACACAATTATTGCAAGAAGGCTTACTAGAAGGTTCTGCCTACTGGAAAGTTCCTTCTCTAGAATGTTTTTAGAGGATAGAAAGTACTATATAAATATGTAGAAGCATTGTAAAATATGTCTTGGAAATCATTTGTAATTTGAGCTCTGTTCTATTGGAGGTTTCCCCCTTGAAGAGGGAAGTGAACATTACTTCCATGTCAATAAAGGTATAATATTCTGGTTCATATTGTCTATCATGTTTGCAATTCTATTTCTTTCAATAATATATTTGGGTAGTATCTATAATATATGCTATGGATATTTCTAATTGGCACATCACAAGTGGCATCAGATCACTTTCCTGACACATTTTTAGAGCATTTTTTTCTAAGCTAGAGATGCGTTACGACGTCTATAAATAACATTGAGATATATCATTCAACTGGTAAACCTAAGGTTGATGAAGCATTCACACATGAAATACAAGAGGTTTAACCTAGTTGGAAACCCTTGTAGACCCTGTTGGCACCCCTTTGAGTAGTACGACATTAGACAACACCTGTCTATGGAATTTCAATTCCACACACCCTTGGGTATATTGGAAGTCCTATAGGTGTCCCGAAGCGAACTTTAGATCAACTGCTAGACTACTTGATTGTTATAGTGGCACCGAGAACAACACTCAGAAAGATTACTCTCTATTACTTGTGTAATTGAGTGGTACAACTAAGGGTATGGTCGAACCTCCTTATTTAGAGCCATGAGATATTGGGTTGAGTACTACTATTAGACTCTGCACATATATTAGAGAGATATAACACATGGCACTTCCTTTTCCTTAGGACCCTTGAAGCAATAGTCCTTGTGACCAGTCCAAGAAATTCATAAAACAAGGGGCTATATTGAAAAACCTAGTGTTCGATCATTGGAAATGCTAGTTCTTGCAAATCATGAGGGAAATTCCTACATAATCTTCAATATTAATGATTTGAGAATTCTATCAACATAGTTTTCTTCAAGCAGGAGTATAATTTCATGGGAGTACAAAAAAAGTGTATAAATTGGTCCCATTGGCACCCTTATTTGGGACATATATCAATAGAATCCTTGTGTCACATTGATCGTAGTGGTCCCCCTCTCTCATAAGCCTTTTTTGTGTATGGACCCACTCACCCAATTAACAACTACCTATATTAATAGCCACTGAAAGCCACATTGATTACATTGGCACAACTCTCCAATAAGTCTTTTTGTGTGGACCCACTGGCCCCACCCTCCAGTAACATTTTTTCTTGTGCACCCCCTCTAGATGGCTACCCGAAACCATGATTATGGCACTCAAGTTGATCAATTAGAAATGCTATGTGATGAGTCGCAAAGCAAATTTAAACACACTCAAGTTATTACTATTGGGTTGTTATATTCTTTGCAATGTAGAACAATCATATGAATGCCTAGTCGATGTGGATTGACTGGGTGATAAATTGACCAACAAATCAAGTTGAGTCGATGTGAAATTGGGTTGAAACCTGTACAGAGGATCTAGCTAGAAACAATGAACAAAAAACTTTCAAAGTTGAGAGAAGAATTGGAGAAAGAATGAAAGAATTGGATTCCACATAATGAGAGAATGAAAAATTACATTTGATATACTCTACATGGATGAAATAATGTGCCATAGTAGTGATCTAGAGAGTTGTGGACACACACTGAAAGAAACAAGAGTGAACTTCCACCCAATCCTAGTTAACTGATCATGTAGTCATCAATTAACTGGCTCACACAAGTGGAGTGGAGAGAATCTCAAGAATGCACATGTGGTGCACCCTCTTATCCTCATGCATGTCAAGTGATCCTTATTGGTGACGATCCTAAGGTGAGAGGGCCCTCATAGTAATGATCCCAGAGTGAGCATGCAACACTTGGTGATAATATTGAGGTTGCCATGTGATATTTGACTCCACTAGTCTAATTGAAGTACAACTGAGTAATGTATGAAGAGGATGTGACATCCTCATCTGGGGGAGGATATTCTCATATAGGAGAGAATATATCAGACCAGAGGCATCCTCAACATAGAATAATAAACTTAGGAAACTAAATATTAGGTGGGTGTGTAATATCTCGAATACACACCCACTAGGGAGTACACAATGAATGGGTCTTGACAAGAAGCCATGTTAGATACCCATTTTACAACACATCTAAGAAACATAAAACACTGAAAAAGAGGTAAGAGGGAAAACCTCATGGGAAACCCCCCCCTCAAAATGCAATGCTGTAAAAGAAAGACAACTGCTAGGCAATCCGTTTTGAAGCCATTATGAGAAATTTTATTTTTAGGCCTTCCTGGACCCATTTTGGTCCCTAGATCCAATTCTGGATCAGGGGGGTTTGAGGGGGTGCCTCTAGAAAAACTGTCGCATTTTTTCCTCATTTTTCATGTCACCTCGATTTTCATGTCCATTGTTGGGTGGTTTTTCAGAACATTTTTTTTGCTGATGGTTTTCTATTTCCGGTTAAGGAATTAGGGTTGTTGACTAATCCAGGTCATTGGGTTAGGACTTTGGATTCCCCTGGCTTCTATATGTATATTGTATTGTAAACAATGTATTATTTTGAATGAATATAAAATATGATGGTTTTCCCAGTTTGGGTTTACAGGAAAAAATATCTCTGTGTAATGTGTGTATTTTCTATTGTATCTTTTCTGTTCTTTTACTGAAAACCCGTTTGCAGTAAATATTGTACAAGGTTAAAATATACACTTGGGGAATGAACACAAGTAGTTCAAAATTTCAAGGACAAACAGATGCAGACTCAATATGAAGTGAAATTTCTCCAAGCACACCCAAGAAGATTTTATCTTCCTCCTTAGTTTTCAAGTGCCAAGGTAATGTGCCTCTGTCTTGTCATCCTGGTTCACAACCAAGACTGCCCATATATCTCGAATGATTCCCATCTTCCTTGGTCGATTTATCCATCATCTTCATCTTTCCTTATCATATATGGGTCATCCTGGTTTCCCAAACGAACATCCATCATCCATCACATAGCCACAATTGTCTCCATGGTGTCTATTATGATGAGCCTCTGTGCTCCAACTATCCATGTCTTTGCATATGTCTAGACTTTCTCTTGCCCCACTACTTCAATCAACCTGCCACACTCTTGTGTGTAACTTCTCCATGTCTCTAGGTAATCAAGTGCCCTACCCAATCATCATGCCCAAATCATGAGAAATGCACACCATGCCTAAAATTATATTTTCATGCTGCAATGAAGTATGTCCATGCAATTCCTTTGAACCGAGGCAAATCCCCCTTCCTTTTCCTCCAACAACTGAGTCACCTTCTGCAACTCAACATCTAGAATGAGGGTGTCCAACACATCCATGCCCCTCAAGTGCCTCAACAATCTGTCCAAAGCATCCTATTCAAACAACCCAGTGGAAGAATTTTTGTACCTCTTTCCAAAGAGAGGCATGTTTGCACCAATACTTTAGTCCCACCTCCAACCAATGATCCTTCGGATCTCGAGGTCCTCCAACTATCATCACACACTACCCAAGGAGATATCCACATCAACTTAAATCCCATGCAAAAGGTGAGAGAGAAGCATCCAAGTCACTTGGTATGTGTTCCTAGTTGCCCCATAGAGGTCGAATGTCAACATTTTTTTGGTTGAATCCTTCATTGTCTCCATCCATCACCCAAAAAAATAAATTATTTCCTCACCAAGCAAGCATTCAATACTTTGGCTCTATCATCAAGGATTCCCAAGGAAAAACTTCACTTATTCCTCATGTTTGTCAAGTTGTCTCTGAAACTCAAAAAATCAACAAATAATCTATGGCACCCATGCAATAGTGCCCCAACTTAGAAACCAAATTGTTCAACTCAATGTCACTATAGAGGATAGGATGGCCTACTCCCATCACAAGTTCTACACAAATGTATCCTCCATGGTCTTCCTCCCCATTCACCAAACTCAACACCTCCAAGTTCCTCTTAGGATACACTTCCTACTTCACGAGAAATGGGTTGTCCGAATCATTGATCAATGAAAAGAGAAATGCAGGAAGTTATCAAGGCCACCTCCAATATCCGCAACATGATTTTTCCACATATCTACGAAGGGAATCGTCCAAGTACCTTCTTGCTCTAAGATTCTATCCACAAGTCCGGCCCAACCTTTCCTTGAGGCACCCAAAATGTCCAAGGTCATATTTGAAGTCTACAACACTTGGGTCTATGCCACGTCTTTCAACTTCACCATAAAAGTGGGATACACTTGTCCTTCTTCCAAATTTCCTAACTTCCCCTTCAAAGAACCAATCATCGCAATGTTCTGAAAATGCAAAAACAAAGAACATGCATACCTCTTGAATTAAGTCACACTTGGTTTCTTCAATGATTCAACTTCATTGACAATTGCAACCATAAAACAAAGTATATTTCTCCCATCATCTTGTGATCCATGTGAAGGAGCTTCCATTGTGAACTTGTTTAAATCAACAAGGATGTTTCACACAAACCTATCTTTGTTTCCATCCACACCAAAGAGAAATTCTCTCCTCTTCAAGCCAATTTTTTTCATGTGTCTTTTTCATGTGAGTTGATCATGGTTATTTCCCAAGTGACTAAAATTTCATCTCCAAAGCTCTCCACCTTGTCACAAGCTCCCTGCTTGTCGGTGAAGTCCCTAATCTAACATGAAGTCAAGTCTGTCACAAAAGTGGCAGTGAAGAGGAACATCCAATCTGTTCTCAAAACAACTTTGATAAACTCTGATATCGCCTATCATGGAAGTAACAATGGTAAAGAAATCCAAATCATCGCCAATTTTTCTCTAATACCACCTATCTTATAAGTGACAGTGGTTAAGAGCGCTAAATATTCACCAATTTTGCTATGATCTCATCTATCACGGAAGTGACAATGGTGAAGAGCGTAAAATCTTCACCAAGTTTGATCTCGTATCACCTATCAAGGATCTACAGTCTTCCTGGAATTTTTAACTCCGACTTGGTGCACCCAAGTCGCTCTAGCACTGCCTTGCCTCAACCATCGTGGCTTGTCCAACCAACGGCTACTACAACCAAACTACACCTCTTGACTCAAGGTCTTGCCATAACTTCACCTTGAGCTAGAACAAATAAGATACACCAAGTCCTCCTCAACTAATTTATCCAACAAGTATACTAGGCTCATGTCCAACTATTGTCTCAAAACATTATGCACCAATACCTATACTTAACCAATTCTACACTTAGCCAAATTACAAGTTTGCAAGAACATGAATATTAAACACATAGAACATCCACACAAGTTACACACAACATATGAATTTGGGTGGCACCAATCTAGTGCCTAACACCCTTTTATTCCATATAGAAGAATGTTACATATGAAAAAATACAATGCAGTACAATGGGGAGGGCACAACCCTGCCTACAACCCAATTATAACAATAGAAAGTAAATAAGGAAAACCAACCTCATGCTTAGAACTGCCACATGAATTTCTACAAACAAATCCAAGAAATTTTGCAGGCCTGTCTCCACAAACCTATTCCATTATCCACCTCACCAAGACAATACAAGTCGCCCCATCACACCACTTCTTGGCACAACCAAAAGACTCCTTACCTTGCCCCTTCTTGGTGATCGATTACTTGATTTCTTCATTGATTGATTAATCGATGCCTTAGCTCCATAAGGTGTCTCCATACTTATACATGCCTTTCCCATCACTTGGAAAGTTGCATCGCATGAGGGTGGACCCAAGTCAACTCGTTCCACAAATTTTTTTCTCCACATCGGGTCCATGTACAAGTCATCTCAAGCACAAAAGTCATTCATCCAACCAAGTCGTCCATGGCTAGGTCTCCCTGTCGACCAAGTCATATCGAGCATGCCAAGGTTGTTCATCCATCCACAACCCCAATTTGCATCCATGTGTGCCCAAGGAACTAGATGAACTCTTGCCCAATGAATGTGTGTCGAAGGGAGTACACTCGAAACCTTTCACGACCCCAAGTGCAGAGCACCCACTTAGCTGGTTGGTATAAGTCTGAGTATTCTAACTCCTCAAGTCTCTATCCAAGTCTTCCCGACTCCTTGGTACATCCAACTTTACTCATTCGCAATGCAAATTTTCTGTCCATCAAAGCACCCAAGTCTTTGTACCCTATCTATCCACAAGGTTACCCCAGTCTCTGCAACCTGTTCGCACTGTCTTTCCAATGGGACAAGGCATCGTCCAAAGTCTTCCTTCCAAGGAAACCCCCAAAATGTGAGCCTTGCCTTATTTCCAAGGTGTCTTCTACGACGGATGTGTCCATGTGCGCTAATGCAGCGGAACTACCCAATACCACTATAAGCGAGGATCTTTCAATTTATTTCAAAAAATTTGACTCATTCTAAAATTACAAATGGGCATCCAACTAATATAGAGAAAAGTATCTCAGGTGTAGGTTAGGAACATCCAACTAATATAAAGAAAATTCTATCTCGTTGAATGCCCCAAATATAATGACCGACAAATAATATTGAACCTAAATATACGAGCCAACAAATAATCTGGAAACCTCAAATGTTTTTTAACATATCAAGGAGGAACAACAAAATATATGATATGAGTAATCTACTCACAAAGAAAAACAATTTGTGCTCATACTCGTATGAATTAAAGTTGAAATTGAACAGGTGCTTTTATATAATCTAATTGCAGACGATGCTTATTATAATCTAATTGTGCACATGTAAAATGGATATTCCTTTGGAAAATAATATGTTTGACCAAAAATAGGAGGGGAAAAATGACAATCATACCGAGGAAAAAGTAGGATCTCCTTTAGAGGAATCACCTCCCACTTCCAATCACGTCATTACAGGTATGTATGTTTTTATATGTACAAGGATGTATGTTTTTTTATGTATTTAATTTATGTTTTTATCTTTCCAGATCCTTTAATAGAGGGGCTCCACTATTACATTGTTCTTGGTGAAGTCCTAACACGATTGTCATGGTATAATTTTCCGGATTTAATGACGCTGAATCGAACTTGGTCCGATGCCCTCACACATCGTTTTCCACCATATGCCAGTCTCCACCAGTGTATCCTCTCCAACTCCCTTGCTATATACCGTATTCCAAGATGGAAATACTCAAATACTTGTCTTGGTCTCTGGGTTTACAATTATCACCTTGTCATGTGGAGGCTTCCAATACGCACAATACCTGAAAAATTGCACAGACGTGTAGAGTTTGTGTTGGATGATAATTATGATTGTATATTTTCCTTCACTAGAGTTAGAGCAGAAGATTACAGAACGAGATAAAATGTGAGCATGCTTGATCTCAGTGAAGGAACCATGTGTAGTTGGAATAATCTTCCATCTTTGCAAAACATGGTTTCCGAATACCCAATAGAGGTTGTGAACTATCCGTACAATTGTTCTTCTTTTAGAACTGATAAAGGTATGTATTAAAGTGATATTGAGAAACCAGGGTCGTTACATAAACCAAGGCTCCTTTTCTGTGTGGAAATTGGATGGAAGAAGAAATTTCTGAATGGAATCAATGGCAATGTCAACCTATTATCGGGCCTCTAATCCAGAGCTTCAATGATGCAGAGAAGAATAATCCATTTTATGTGGAGATTGAGGTCAATATACCCCTAAGAGGTCATATTAAGTCTGTAAAATACCTATATCAGATATGTGAGTAGTGGAGGTATACTCCAGAGGGCGGTTTCTCATGTGATGGAACTCCCAAATATATTCATGTTCAAGAACGATGAGAGACATGTTGAACAACCCATCATGGATTTTAATATCTATCATATTAAATTTAAAGAGAGGTATAATGGTTCTCAAGTGAGCTTCCATAAGGCGAAGCTAAATGATGAGAACATGAGGATTCTGCATGCTTCTGAATGGAATGGTTTTGACCAGTTCTAGTGTCCTATTAATCCAAGGGTGCTGGACCTGAGCTAATAGCTATTGGTTTCCTTATGCCATATTGATTTAATAACTATTGGTTTACTTATGTCATATTAATCTACTTATAATGCTCATTCTAGAGAAAATTATGGTGAAATAACAAAGATAACATATGCATGTGACATAAATAAACAATTTTCCAAACTCTGAAATAGGGTTAACAAGGAGGTTTATAAATATATTCATAATAATAATTTATGGGTGATTATTTGTTATTCCACTAATATTGTTTAGATTTTCTTACTTTTTATTAATCTCTGAAAAGATCAAATTATAATTTCTTTCAATTTATATTTTTAATATTTAGAAAAGTCTAAATTATAATTATCTCCAAATTTAGACTTCTTAGGTGGAACTCATCAAATAGATATTTAAATACCCTTTTTCACTGGATTACACTTTAGATCATGTTTAGATAATTTTATTTATTTTCTTTCTTCTTTGTTTAACCCATCACCAAGGAAGACTTTTGATTTTTTATTCATTTTTTCTTTATAGATATCTATTTTGTGTTCATTTCCCCTATTTTTCAAGACCTAGTTCTCTGGTATATGGTTGGGTCTTGGTGTTAAATTTGGCATCGTCGACAGTCATTCTCCAATGAGGGTCCATATGGGCACCCTGAGGCTAGCCAGGGAGATTTGGAGAATCAACCAGTCTTGTGAGGTATTGACAAAATCCAAGGGGAACGTACAACCTCTGTGAGTCAAACCAAAAGTCATGACGAATGAGATGCTATGTGATTCTAATGCAAAAGTCAGGGGGAACGCACAACCTCTATGAGAATAGATAGTCTAGTGCAAAAGTCAGGGGGAACGCACAACCTCTGTGAGCATAGAAAGAATAATGCAAAAGTAAGGGGGAATGTACAACCTCTGTGAGCCTAGTCAAGCCTCGTGAGCCATGAGCAAAAGTCAAGGCATCTAGCAAAAGTTAGGTTGAATATAAAATTCTTATGAGCTAGAAGAAAATGATATTCCTAATATTGCAAATGATATAAATGTATTGATCTAGTGCGTTGGCACGTGTAACATTATCCACCATGAAGAGAATTTTGAATTGCCTTGTAAAGAGTCGAGTTGTAACTAAAGTCTCAAGTCTAGTTCTATTTTAGAACTAAAGTGTAATGCTAAGTTGTAACTGAAGTCTTAAGTCTAGTTCTATTTTAGAACTGAATTGTAATGCCGAGTTGTAACTGAAGTCTTAACTCTAGTTCTATTTTGAACTAAAGTGTAATGTCGAGTTGCAACTTAAGTCTTAAGTCTAGTTCTATTTTTGAACTAAAGTATAATGCTGAGTTGCAACTGAAGTCTTAATTCTAGATCTATTTTCGAACTAAAGTGTAATGCTGAGTTGTAACTGAACTCTCAAGTCTAGTTCTATTTTTGAAATAGAGTATACCTATCTCAAGTCTAGTTCTAAGTTCGAACTAAAGTATGAAGCTGAGTTATGATTAAAGCATATAGACAAGTTACTATTTCGAGCCTCTTCTCTTCTCCTCTTCATCCTATATAAGCATAGGTCGACCCCTCTCTTCAACACAATTTGATATGCAGGTTAAGGGAGAAGCAATAGAGGCACGTATTAGTGATAAAGAGGCAACATACCAAAGAAGCATATCAGTGTTGTATATCAACAATAGAGGTTGCATATCAGAGGCATATATCAACAACATATCATTGATGTATATCAACAACATATCATTGATGTATATCAACAAGAGAGGCAACATATCAAAGGTGTATTTCAACAAGGTATCTTAGGTCTTTGTCAGGTCAGAGTCATCTTGGCAAGATCTTTAAGAGAAGAACATTCATGGTGGATATTTGTAAGTGATATTGCATTATTAATGCAATAAAGGAATATTGTTTGTTGGGGTTTTTCTCCTTGTACAGGGTTTCCCTAGGGTATATGTGTTGTTGATGTGCATGCTTACTCATCTACATAGTTATTGCTATTCTATTATGATTTGTTATTGTTGAAGTGTATTAAGCTGGAATCAAAGTATTGAAGAAAATAAAAGAATTAATCCGCATAAGAAATCAAACTCTTAATTTAACATGGTATCAGAGCATAGGGTGTGTTAAATGTGTTGAATTGCAACAACAGGTACACACAGATCCAAGATAACTTGATTAAGTTTCCAGTGTGAAGTCCATGGAATCCTCCATTTCAGTCAGGGTCGAGGATAAGCTTGAAGGTGCTACCAACTTCAATGTGTGGAAGCTTCAGATAACAAATATCTTGCAAGAGCATGATTTTGAGCAGTATGTGACCACAGTGGTGGAGGAACCCATGAATAATGCAGGAAGAGTGGACTTCAGGAAGAGTCAATCAAAGGCCAAGTGAATCATCTTTGACTCAGTTAAAGATAGTATAATGCTTGCAATGACTTCGTTAATGACTGCCAAGGACTATATGGATACCTTGGTGAATCTATATGAGAAACATGCTCCAAGTTAGAAGAGGAAACTTAACCACAAACTTAATTATTTGAAGATGGAGAAAGGTGAATCAATGGCATCTTTCTGTTCCAGGATAGCCCAGATCAGAGATTATCTTTTGGTCACATGGGTGACAGTGGACGATGATGATTTAGTGCAGGCCATTTTTGACGATCTTACTTCTTCATGGGAGACCTTCTTATACAGTGTAAGTGGGAGAGATATTCAACCCACGTTTGAGAGGTTATGGCATGATTGCCTCTAGGAGGAGAGTCACACAGCTACCAGGAGAGAGCCAATGAAAGAAGATCACTCAGGTTTAGCATCAAGATTCAAGGGAAAGAAGAAAGGCACTTTTCAGAAAGGCTCTCAGAGGAAGCCAAACACCAAAGGTACATTCAAAGGAAATAATATCGATACATCTAAGATTAAATGCTTTAGTTGTAATAAGTTGGGTCATTTTGCTAAATATTGTTGGTTTAGAAAGAAATATCCTAGGAAAGGGAAACATCATGCCTCAATTGTTGACGATGATGAATCCAAAAGAAATAAGAAAAGTCCTTCTAATGAGAAAAAAAATAGAAAAGAATATTACTTTGTTTCTTCCTTATCCAGTTCAGTTTTCACGGGTCCGAAAACTTGGTTAGTAGACAGTGGTGCATCAAAGCACATGATAGGGTTCAAGGATATCCTCTCAGATTTCGAGACAAAATATTTTGTAGAGCATGTTGAGCTTGGGGATGAAAAATGTTATAAGATAGAGGGAGTAGGCTCTATCTCCTTCAGATTGGAATTTGGGGCTAGAATTTATGTTGATGAAGTATTATATGTTCTAGGGCTCAAGAAGAATCTACTATCAGTTGCAACCCTTGAGGACAAGGGATATTAGGTGATCTTCAAGGATAGGAAGGCACTATTATGGGCTAAAGGTAGCCACTTAAGTACAACAAAACCCATTGGAACTCGTTGTGGAGGACTGTACGTCGTGTCAGGATAGTCAGTTCAGGCATTAGCTTATGATGCAACTAGCTCTAGCGAGTTGTGGCACAAAAGACTTGTACATCTTCATTACAAAGCTCTTCCAGATCTACAAAACATGGTATGTGGCATACCCTCTATTTCTCTTAGTAAAAATGAAATTTGTAAGGGATGCATGCTAGGTAAAAATAAAAAGAAAGCATTTCCTAGTAGTGACAACAGAGCTCAGGGCACCTTAGATCTGGTTCATTCTAATGTATGTGGTCCCATGTCATCTCCCTCACTCAGTGGTTGTTTGTATTATGTCATTTTTAATGATGATTACTCAAGAAAATGTTGGATATATTTTCTTAAATCTAAAAGTGACACATTTCATAAATTCAAAGAGTATAAATCCTTTATTTAAAAGAAGACAGGGAAACACATAAGAATCCTTAGAACAAAAAATAGAGGAGAGTTTGAATCTCTTCAGTTTGAGGATTTCTGCAAGTCAGCATGAATTAAGAGACAATTGACCGTGCCATATAACCCTCAACAAAATAGAGTTGCTGTAGAAATTTTAATACAAATTATGTATTGCCTGGATTCTCCTGATCTAACAATTATATGCCACTTCTAAATACGTAATTGCTTCTACAAATATTCTTGTGGAATTTAAAACACAATTGCCAATTGCAATATCAAGAAGAAAGATCAATTGCACATAACACAAATGTTTTACTGGGAAAGCATAAAGATAAAAACCCCACTATCATATATTATGTATATCACGGATCATGAAACAATCTCATACAAAACTCTAATCCAAGAGCTCTTAGTACAATACAATCGTCTCACACTGCCATACAAAAATCAACAAATACATGTGCCAATTCTCTGCCTCCAGACAACCTGCCTCCTCTGCGCAATCCTTGCTAATGGAAAAACCTGCAAATGATTCAAATTCCTCTTGCCTAGGCTGCACATTGCTCATGGGCACATCCACTGTGTGTGTGATTGCATGAGTGCACTTCACTCAAATCACAAATGATAGCCAAACTGTCCCTTTCACCTGTTATCTCAACTGTGTCTCCACTGGATCTGACATGCATGTAGTTAACAGTGGTAAATATTCAGTTGCATGTGAGATCACTGATTGTGAATTAATTAATAATTAATTCACTGAACTCTCACTAGTGTAAGTTCAGTTACAACTAGTACAACTGAGCTTAACTCACTTAACTGAGTTAAACTACTTCACAACTCACATAACTACACTTATAACTCTGTTACAACTTCAAGTCACTTAGTTACAATTAATTTGACTTCCATGTCCCACCAGTCAACCTTTGAACTCGAATTTCCTATAGCTAACTGATTTTCCATTTCAGTTAACTATTTCAAGTAATTATGAGATAATAGATTAATATTTATTGTCCAATTTATTTAAGGGAAAAATAAATTAGACACACATTTCTTGTTGACTTTTCAACACTCCCTCTCAACAAGAAAGGGATTATCCTTCACCCCAATCCTGTCTCTATGGTATTCAAATTTTCTTCTGGTGAGCGCCTTCGTCAGAATGTCTGCATCCTAATCTTTCGTAGGAATGTACTGAAGCAACATGATCTTCCGCTGCACACAATCTCTGAGATGATGATACCGAATATCTATATGCTTAGATCTATCATGAAAAACAAGATTAATAGAGAGTTTAATGCAACTATGACTATCACAATGAATCACTCTCGGATCTAAATGAGAACCAAACAAACCAACCAAGATCTTTCTCATCCAGATAGCCTCACATGCAGCTTGAATCGCTGCCATGTATTTCGCTTCCGCTGAACTGAGTGCACGGATCTCTGTTTCCTACTGTACCAAGAAACAATTGTAGATCCAATACTAAAGATCCCCCCTGATGTGCTCTTTCTGTCCATTGGGCTGCCCTCCCAATCTGCATCCGTGAAGCCATGCAACCTCACCTCATCCGTCTATCTGTACCATAAGACATACTCATATGTTCCCCTCAGGTATCTCAGGACATGCTTACCCACCTTCCAAAAGAGCTTGGTAGGCTTAACCATCGCTTGACTTAGCTGGTTAACCGCATAGCAAATGTTCGGTCTCGTATTCACTAAATACATTAGTGAACCCACTAACACTCGATAGATAGTAGCATCCACTACCTCTCTAGAAGTAGAATCCTCTTTCCTCTAGTTTCCTGGAAGAGGAGTATCCATGGGTTTGCAGCCCTCCATGTGAAACTTGCCTAGTATCTCCCTTGCATACTTGCCTTGAGACACAAAAAGTTCACCATCTCGCTGCCATATTTCCAATCCAAGGAAATAATGAAGAAGGCCCAAATCCTTCGTCTCAAACTCCTTTGTAAGGTCCTCCTTGCATGAGTGTATCATCTGCTCATCACCATTCAGTATTAAATCATCAAAATAAAGAACAATGATTAAAATCTAACCCTCCACCATTGATTTATCAACCGGCCTTGGAACAATTTCCCAAGCACTGTTTTTGACAATGGAGTCATACTCCTCCACCATTGCATCAACCCATGTGGGATCCTGCACTGCTTCCTGAAAGGAAGATGGCTCAGTCACAATACATTTTCTCATGAGAGCCATGCATCTAATAAATCGATCAGGAGACTGTCTTTGTCTGCGCTGTGAAATAGGGGCTCCTACATTCTGTGCAACATCTAGTCTCAATCTATCAGCTTTCATGGTGCGCTTTCTGCCATTTCTGATGGATGGATCTACATGAGTGGCTTCCTCCACTCCATGAACCTCCTCATGTGGATGATCCACATCTTGAGACTCATATTTGGGAACCATCAGTTCCTCCTCTGCATGTAAGTCTAGCTCCCTCTCAAGCAACAACCGCATGGATTTCCCCTCATCGAATTTTATATCCCGTCACATAACAATCATCATACTGTTAGGAAAATACACACGATAATTATGGGGTGTTTCTGTGTACCCCAAAAATATCCCAACTTCAACAATCGGTTCTAGCTTCTTCCTGGCATCCTTGGTCACATGCACATAAACAGATGAGCCAAAAATCTTAAAATGAGAAACATCAGGTTTCTTACCAGTGAAAGCTTCTTCAGGTGTACTCATGCCAAGTACTCTATAAGGACACCGATTTTTCACATAAACCACAGTGTTGCATGCTTTTTCCCACAAATGCATTGGTAGGCCCTGATCATGCAACATCGCTCGTGCTGCACCCACGATCGTTCTATTCTTCCTCTCCGCGACCCCATTTTACTGTGGATTATGAGGCGCTATGAGTTCTCTTAGAATTCCTTATTTTCTGCAGAAGTCTCTGAATTCGTTAGAGATGTATTCTCCACCATTATCTCTCCTCAGAGCCTTCACTTGCTTCCCCGACTCTTTCTCCACCAATGCTTTAAACTCATAGAACTTTGAGAATGTTTGATCCTTCTTCTGCATGAAGAAGATCCAACATTTACGAGAAAAGTCATCAACAAAAATAACATAATACTGATGTTTTTCTATTGAAGCAATCGAGAATGGTCCACACACATCTGTGTGAAATCTCTCCAGGATCACCAAAGCACGGTTCTCCTTTTCATGAAAGGTGGACTTTACATACTTTCCCATGGTGCAACCATTGCACTGATCTAACTGAGTCAGTGTTCCCATTGGAAGTCCAGTAGATATTTGCTGCATGATCTTCAAGGATCCATGATGAAGATGGCCCAATCGCCTATGCCATAATTCTCCCTCATCCTGACTCACAACTTTTTCTGCCTTTCCCATCATGGTAACGCAACCATCTACCTCCATCTTGTGGAGATTTTTAACTCAAATCCCTATCTTCTTGACTTGAACCGTTTTTTTATGTTGCAGGAAAGCTTTTCCATCATTGAAAACAACATCATAGCCTCTGTCCTCCAACATTGTGACTGAGACCGGGTTTTTCTTCAAACCTGGAACATGCATAACATTTTTCAATTGAAATGGTTTACTTGACTCCCTCTGAAAGGTAATGGTATCAATGCTAGTCACACTGTATCATCCATCGTCACCCATCTCTATATGCATTTTGAGATCTCTCTCCTCCAAGTCACTGAAAAACTCCTTATCTCCCGTCATGTGGAAGGAAGTGCCACTATCTAAATACCACACCGATCCCAATGCACTTGAAGCCATGCATGCGATCAAGGAGAATTCAAGTTCAAATTGCGAGGAAAGGGCCTCACCAATTTCAGCTCCAACAACCTTCTTGTTCTTCTTCTTCTACGGACAGTTAGTAGTGAGATGCCCATGTTCGTGACAGTGAAAACACTTCACTTTGGACAAATCCAACTTCTTGCCTTTAGACTCGGATTTTGAATGGAATTTCTTCCCCTTCCCTTTCCTTGCCCTGGCAACCAAAGCACAATCCTCTTCATCATCATGCTTTGATGAAGAGCCATCTCTGGTGTTTCGCCTGAACTCCTCCTACACTAGATCCGACCATAGTCGTTCCCAATCTGGCAATTTTTCCCTTCTATTGACAGAGTCTTGATAACTGTGTCAACTCTTGGGAAGTCCTAGAAGTGACAAGCTCACCAAATCATTATCAACGACTGTTATTCCCACACTCTCCAGCTCATCTTGACATTGGAAAAACTTCATGAGATATTTTGGAATGGAGTCGCCCTTCTCCATCTTGATATTCCTGAGTTGATCTTTGAGCACCAATTTCCTATGGTCGCTGCTGTTTTGGAATAGATCCGTCAAAGTCTTCCACATTGCATGTGGTGTGGCTTTCCCATGGAGGCTAGAGACATTGTGGTCTCGTACTCCCTCCAATAGAATCCTCCTTGCCTTTGCCACTTTCTTTTTCCATGCATCAAGATTTGCAGCGTCTGCAACATCTGGCTTAGGAACATCTTTGTCAATGAATTCCTTCAAGCCATTGTCTTCGAGTACTGCCTCCATCCTGTCCTTCCAAGCAATGTAGTTCGAGCTGACCTCGAGTTCATACTCTAACCTCAAGACATTGAAAGCCATTTCGATCTTGAATCAACTGTAGTACCAAGAAAGTCTTTCTGCAAATTCGAATTCTATCCAGTCACAAACTCAGCTTTTGCTTCACTTCTACAATTTCCTGTGCTCTGATACCATGTAGAAATTTTAATACAAATTATGTATTGCTTGGATTCTCCTGATCTAACAATTATGTTCCACTGTTAAATACAAAATCTCTTCTACAAATATTCTTACGGAATTTAAAACATGATCGCCAATTGCAATATCAAGAAGAAAGATCAATCACACATAACATAGATGTTTTACCAGGAAATCATAAAGCTAAAAACCCCACTATCATATATTATGTATATCATGGATCATGAAACAATCTCATACAAAACTCTAATCCAAGAGCTCTCAGTACAATACAATCGTCTCACATTGTCATACAAAAATCAACAAATACATGCTCCAATTCTTTGCCTCCAGACAACTGCCTCCTCTGCGCAATCCCTGCTAATGGAAAAACCTACAAATGATTCAAATTTCTCCTTCCTAGGTTGCGCATTTCTCATGGGCACATCCACTGTGTGTGTGATTGCATGAGTACACTTCACTCAAATCACAATTGATAGCCAAACTGTCCCTTTCACATGTTATCTCAACCATGTCTCTATTGGATTTGACATGCATGTAGTTAACAATGGTAAATCTTCAGTTGCATGTGAGATCATTGATTGTGAATTAATTAATAATTAATTCATTGAACTCTCACTAGTGCAAGTTCGGTTACAACTAGTACAACTGAGATTAACTCACTTAACTGAGTTAAACTACTTCACAACTCACATAACTACACTTATAACTTTGTTACAACTTCAAGTCACTTAGTTACAATTAATTCGACTTCCATGTCCCACCAATCAACCTTTGAACTCAAATTTCCTATAGCTAACTGATTTTCCATTTCAGTGAACTATTTCAAGTACTTATGAGATAATAGATTAATGTTTATTGTCCAATTTATTTAAGGGAAAAATAAATTAGATACACATTTCTTGTTGACTTTTCAATAGTTGATGAGAGTAAAAACAAGGCAATTTGTGAGGCAGAGAAAACAATGATGTTTGACCAGGATCTGCCAAATTATTTATGGGCAAAAGTTACCTCCACTGCCGTGTATATTCAGAACAAGTGTCCACATGCTATCTTGAAGAGGTCTTCTCAGAGATCAAACCTGAAGTAGGGAATCTAAGGATATTTGGGTGTCCTGTGTATATTCATGTACCTAAGGAAAAGAGGACAAAGATGGAACCCTCAGGAAAGAAATGGGTTTTTGTGGGGTACAATGAGAACTCCAAGGCTTACAAAATTTATGTAGCAGGTTAGAGGCAAATAGAGGTAAGCAGAGATGTGAATTTCCATGAGGAAGTCGCATTTAAGAAATCCAGAGAGCTTCAGTAGAAATCAGAAACAGTTCAACAAGCTTCATCCTCTTCTGAAAATGAAGAGTCAGATGATTAGAGGGAAAAACCTCGTGAAGAGCCAAGTAATAATCCCCTAGAACCTGCTAAAGTTTTAGAAACAACTCTTGAAGAACCTCCAGCCAAAAGGAAACTAGGGTGGCTTAAATAAATAGTGCAGGAAGTAGAAAGGATAGCTGCTCCCAAAGGAAATTTCAGGGAAAGGAAGAGGCCTTGTAGGTTTGGAGGCTATGTTGCACTGATGAGCAACATTAATGATGCCAAACCTTCTTCATTTGAAGAAGCAGATAAATTAAAAGTATGGAAGGATTCCATTCTTGAGGAATACATGTCTATTATAAAGAACAATGTTTGGGACATTGCGTCGTGGCCAAAAGATAATTCAGTGGTTTCTTCCAAATGGATCTATAAGATCAAACATGTAGCTGATGGAAGTGTGGAAAAGTTCAAAGCAATATTTGTAGCTAGAGGATTCACTTAGAAAGAAGGAATCAACTACGAAGATACTTTTTCTCCTATAGCCAGGTATACCTCCATTTGAACTATTATTTCTTTAGCTCCCGTTCTTGGTTGGAAGCTACATCAGATGGATGTAAAAACAACATTCTTGAATGGATGAGGGAGCCTCTGCAAGTATTTTATCCTTCTCGGTTTGGAAAGTCTTGGGATCTCCCAAGCTTGTGTTTGCTTTGCATGAGCTATTGGCTTTTGACAGACGTCCTAGTGAATATTTGGGGATTCTTCCTCAGTTTCCTATCTCATTAGGTGGGAAGACTGTCCTTGTTGATGTTATAGTGGTGCAAGGCTTGTTAGATTTCAATATGCTTCTCGAGTGTGATTATGTATATGCTATGAATGTTGTAGTGTCTACACTCTTCCAGGTGATGCATTTCCCTCACAATGGAAGCATTGTCACTTTCGACCAACTGGCATCTGATAATCACCATCCTAATTCAACATTATTTCAGACTACCCCTTTATATGTTCCTAGCGTTCTTGTAGAATCTACCCCGCCACGGGTTAATTATGTGGCGCCTTATCCTCGGTGTTCAATTGCTTCTGAGCAGGAACTGGTGCAATCATGTGTTCCCTCTTGATACTTGGTCTCAACAATTGATCCATTGGTTTATCCAATGGGGGCATGGGAGGCCTTGCTTCCCTCTCTTGGTCCAAGTGGGCTTGAGTATCCTTCTGAGTTTGATCTCATTGTTTGTAGATCCTCAAGCTCTCATGCTCGTGATTCTTCGCTGATAAACTCTGCCAGTCCTGGCCAGAACTTCCATCGTCATATGGAGTATGGTCAGTTTACTTCACACTTTGGGACTTTCGACCCTCGTTTGCGTGATTTCTCAGATTTTGAATTGCCTTCAGATGAGGCTATCCTTGAAGCCATGACTACAGTTTCTATACCGCGGGAGGACTTACACCGTGTTTTGTGTTTTCTTCCCTTTTGGGGGACTTTCCAAGTTGACCATCGAAGAGACTCTTGGTCCGAGCCTAACAGCGGGTTCTACCTGAACCAGTTGCATACATGAGTCGTAGCCTCCACGGGTCTTCTTTTAAGCCCTTGTGGAACAACCAGATGGTTTTGTACTGCATAAAAAAGGCACTCATGTATGCAATATAAGGAAGGCCTTGTATGGTCTTAAGCAGGCTCCCAGAGTTTGGTATGACAGGATTGATGGATTTCTTAAAAGCCTGGGATTTCAGAAAAGTGATGCTGATGCAAATTTGTACTTCAAGGTAAGAGGTAACCAACCTGTTATACTAATCCTATATGTTGATGATATCTTTCTAACAAGAGATGAAGGGCTAATAGCCTGGTGTAAGAGGGAGCCAACCTCAGAATTCGAGATGAAAGACTTAGGCTTGATGCATTAATTCCTAGGATTGGATGTATGACAAAGATAGGGAGAGATATTTATGGCACAAGGAAAATACACAGTGGGTGTACTAAAGAGGTTTGGTATGATGGATTGAAAATCCATGTCGACTTCGAAGGTTACCAACCTGAGGAAATTGCATGATTCTGATACAGGTTCAGATTTGGTGGATCCCACCATGTATAGGTAGTTGATTGGATCATTGATGTACATGATCCACACTAGGCCAGATATATTCTATGCAGTGATTGCAATGAGTCGTTCATGACTGAACTGAGACATAGACACTGGGTGGTAGCAAAGCACATCTTGAGATATCTCAGAGGGACCATTACTTATGGTCTAAGATATACATCCAGTGGTGGTTTATTTTTGCATGGGTATGCAGATGTTGAATGGGTAGGAAGCCCAATGGATCGGAAGAGTACTTCCGGATACTGCTTCAGTTTAGGATCTGCTATGATCTTTTGGTCAAGACGGAAGTAGGGATCCATTGCACAAAGTACATAAGAGGCTGAGTACATTGCAGCAAGTGATGCTAGCAAGGAAGCGGTATGGCTCAGAAAATTGGTTTCTGGGTTGTTTGGTGACAAGATCGAGACGACGATGGTTCACTGTGATAGTAAAAGTTGCATAAAATTGACAAAGAACCCGATATTTCATGACAGATCAAAACATATTGACATGAGGTACCACTGCATTCGATACTTGGTCTAGAGAAAAACTGTAAAGTTATAGTACATATCCACGAGCGAGCAGGTAGCTGATATCCTTACCAAGCCTCTGACCTCAAGACAGTTTGTGCAGCTGAGAGGCAAGCTTGGTGTGGATAAGAATGACTCCCTCGCTGAGAGGGAGTGTTAAATTTGGCAGCATCGACAGTCATTCTCTAATGAGAGGCCATATGGGCCCCACCCTGAGGCTAGCCATGGAGATTTGGAGAATCAACCAGTCTTGTGATGTATTGACAAAATCCAAGGGGAACGTACAACCTCTGTGAGTCAAACCAAAAGTCAGGACGAACGAGATGCTATGTGAGTCTAATGGAAAAGTCAGGGGGAACGTACAACCTCTGTGGGCCTAGTCAAGCCTTGTGAGCCATGAGAAAAAGTCAAGGCATCTAGCAAAAGTTAGGTTGAATATAAAATTTCTATGAGCTAGAAACAAACGATATTCCTAATATTGCAAATGATATAAATGTATTGATCTAGTGCATTGGCACGTGTAACATTATCCACCATGAAGAGAATTTCAAATTTCCTTATAACGAGTTGAGTCTTAACTGAAGTCTCAAGCCTAGTTCTATTTTAGAACTAAAGTGTAATGTTGAGTTGTAACTGAAGTCTTAAGTCTAGTTCTATTTTAGAACTAAAGTGTAATGTTGTGTTGTAACTGAAGTCTTAAGTCTAGTTCTATTTTTGAACTAAAGTGTAATGTTGAGTTGCAACTGAAGTCTTAAGTCTAGTTCTATTTTAGAACTAAAGTGTAATGTTGAGTTGCAACTAAAGTCCTAAGTCTAGTTCTATTTTCGAACTAAAGTGTAATGCTGAGTTGTAATTGAAGTCTCAAGTCTAGTTCTATTTTTGAACTAGAGTATACCAGTCTCAAGTCTAGTTCTAAGTTTGAACTAAAGTATGAAGCTGAGTTATGATTAAAGCATGCAAACAAGTTACTATTTCGAGCCTCTCCTCTTCTCCTCTTTAGCCTATATAAGCAGAGGTCACCCCCTCTCTTCAACACTGTTTGATATATAGGTTAAGGGAGAAGCAATAGAGGCGCATATCAATGATAAAGAGGAAGCATACCAAAGAAGCATATCAATGTTGTATATCAACAAATAGAGGTTGCATATCAGAGGCATATATCAACAACATATCATTGTTTTATATAATCAATAGAGGCAACATATCAGAGGTGTATTTAAAGAATGTCTCTTAGGTCTTTGTCAAGTCAGAGTAATCTTGGCAAGCTCTTTAAGAGCATAACATTCATGGTGGATATTTGTAAGTGATCTTACATTATTAATGCAATAAAGGAATATCGTTTGTTGGGGTTTTTCTCCCTGTATAGGGTTTCCCCAGGGTATATGTGTTGTTGATGTGCATGCTTAATCATCTACATAGTTATTGCTATTCGATTATGATTTGGTATTGTTGAAGTGTATTAAGCTGGAATCAAAGTATTGAGGAAAATAAAAGAATTAATCTGCATAAGAAATAAAGCTCATAATTTAACACTTGGTTAATAATTTTCAAGAATCAATAGTTTTAGAATATAAAGCCTCATCACATAGAAAGAGTTAAAGAAGAATTTAAGCAAGAAAATGCAAAATAAAGGAAGGGATTTGGAATTTTGTGGACATTCTAATTCTAGAAACATGGATTCTCTCTCAATCCCATTTATATACAAGACATGACAACCTTGTTCTTTTACATATTGTTTTTGGTGAGAAATCTCATATTTCATCATATCTTGACATGATATACTTATAGATGGTTTTGACCCCTTCCTCCTCTGTGATTTCCTCCATGTATTCTTGGATGATTTGTTCTCTTAAACACATGGCTTTCCAAGTCCATGTCAGAGATAATAATTCTATACCTTGAGTATTTGTCAATTTGACTATATCCAATATTGAAAACACCATCACCATATCCCTAAGTATACATCATATGCTTTAGAGTCTCACATAGTCAAACCATTCTCTTTTGTATTCCTCATGCCTCCATACCTAGTACACCCTAGTATTATCATCAAATCTCATAAATCCTACCTAATCCAAACTCTATATCTATGCCCCCGACTTCCCAAAATTCAACTTGATTGGCCCCATAGTGCACACATTCTATACGAAGTTAAGGTAAACACATAAAGACCTTGGTTTCATATTCCATGCTTCACATATCCAATTCATAAGATTTTTTTCTTTTTCAATGGGAATATGTCTGTCATCATGCTTCATAGGTCTTCATGTAGCCAAATATTGCTAATCATGTATTTTGAGGTTATAAACAACTTCACAGAAGGAAAAAATTCCAATTCATCCCATAATGTTGCACCATACTAATTGGTCATTCCATACTAGTTGGTCATGTTCCTATATCCTTGGACAATTAACATTCGTCCATCCTTTTTTGTTAATTTGTTAATAATTCAATAGGGGCTAAGAGATTAATTGTACAATACATTTGTTGATCGTCGCAATTCATGGTTGATTGTTTGTTAATTTAGAGTTTACTTTTTTTACCTTCTTTCTTTTGACTATTATTGACACCTAGAGAGGATCAAAATTATAATAGTTTTAAAATTCATACCTCTCAAGTGGCATTCATCGAATAGACACTTCAATACATTTATTTCTCAAGCATACAATTACAATGAAAAATTAGAATTATTGTATACATTTTCTTCTCTTTTTTGTTTCACTCGTTACCATGGAATCCATTTGATCTTTGATCTACATTTTCATGGATTTCCTCTTCTCCTATCATCTAACACAAAGTTCTCCCGTAGATGGTTGTGACTTGGTTAATAATTTTTGGGAATTAATATCTTTATAAAATGAGAAAAAAAAGGAGATTATAGGCAAGAAAATGCAAAAAAAATGAAGAGATTTAGACCTTTGTGTACATTCTATACCTAGAAATATGAAATTCTCTCTCAACCACCTTTATATAGAGGGATCAAATTTCTCAAGGTGTACTTTTTTATTATTATCATATAATATGAAGGAATTAATATTTTAGATGTTCTCGTATATGTAATTAGTATATATATGTGTGTAATATGTAATGGTTTGTATAATTTTTTTATTTTGATTGAGTCAACTTTATTTTTATTATTGTTAATTTTTAAAGATTGAACCGACTTTAATTTTTTAAATGTAACCTTATCTAACATAACACCAACGTATATTCGAGACTCCTTTTTTGTTTACTTCACTCTGCTAGGGTTTGGATGCTGAATAAAAACTAGGGTGTGTTGTTTATACCTGTTCTCTAATGATTCTTGTGTGGCCTCCTTTGATTTCCCCTGGCCTAGTAGCAACAATGGAGTGAAATGAAGAGGGGGCAAGAACCCACTCATATTGGAATGTAGTGGCAAATGACAACATACAATTGAGTGGGAAGAAGCCTCCTTTTGAGCACCCAATGAGCAATATGATGCAACTATTGCATTAATGTTGGAAATTGTCACTAATGCATCTCAAGGTGATGAAGTTCAACTATCAGATCATAGCAATTGTAGAGCACGAAGATCCAACCCCTCCCCCACCATCGCTTGACGATCCCTCCTAGCAAGATGGTGAAATGAACTTGCTATGTTGTAGTAAGCTATGGGTCAAGTTGGAAATGAAATTTTGAGCCTAACTAATGTTTTCTAAAATGGGAGGATGTTGGGCGAGGGGGATAGGCCTTTGCCTCAGAGGGAAATTCCCTTTCAATGGGTCATGCCTAGCATTTTATTGATCTTGTGTGGACCCATGACCCACCCCCTAGAATTCATTAATCTCAAAGTAGTTGACATGGTGAGCTAAAACAAATTCACCCTATAATTTTCTAAGAAAATACAATGCTACCTTCCTATTATTGCAGAATGGTTTGTCGAACACCATGAACCACATATCCATGTAGTTGTTTAGAATAGGTTGGTAGGTGCACTAGTACTTGCAGATGTGTTTCTTTATCATTGGAGGGTGTGTTATGGTTCTAGGGTTAGTAAATAAGGTCATCAAATCTTGTTTTGAAATGTTTAGATCTCTGATCTAGTTCCTTTGTAAACCCTTCCTATATAGTCAAACATTATAGACTTGTAGTAAAAAATATGAGATAACTAACCTTGGGCATTAGCAATGGAAGAAACAATCATTTTCAACAATGAAGTGAGTGAAAGATGTGAGGACCCTCTAGATTTGAAGACAAGTTTTACCATACAAATTTTATTAATAAAACACTAATACAACACATTAATTTATTAATCCAGCACCCTTATACCAATATTACACTATCTTGTTGATTTTCATATATAATAATTGAGATTTAATATCTTTAAACCTCTAAGCATAGACATGGTCGTGTCATAATTTCTATTAAAATTGGATCTATCAAAATTTAAAGCTAAAAAAAGAGGAGGATTGAGAGGAAATTTTATAATTATATAAACAAAACATAAAAGACTCATCATTTACTTGGAGTCAAAATTATCAAGTCATCTAAACAAAATTAGAACGAAATTAAGTTTTAGTTCAGGTTAGACATAGTATTAATACCAAAACAAAATTATCAAATAAATTTAAATTTATTTGTTGCAGCCGTATTTACAAGAAAATCATATAAACCCCACGACCCTTGGTTCTTCCAAAATTGCATGGTGAATACACATTGATTTTGAACCATGATCAAGAAGTTCAATGTAAGTAATTTAGTAGCAAAAAATTAAGTATGTGTGTAAAAAAAAACATTAATCTATATTTATCTTAAAAATAAGAAAAACAATGCATACAGGGTTGGAATTTCAAATCCCAACAGCTTGTCAAATTTGATGGTTTCCACACATTATATACCCGTTTTGACAGATTTAACGAAAAACGTTGACGTTTTGTAGAAATGTTTTAACATATTTGACAGGCAAATCACCCCGTGACGGGCAATTTGCCCATCAAATTCCATCCCTGAATGCATATGATAAAAATGCAAGAGGATTAGATTGTGCTTAACACTGATAGTTGGCACAGACAAATACAAAATGCATGGAAAACATGCAAATACAAGAAGATTGATAAAAATGCAACAAGATTGTGCCTAAACACTGGTAGATAAAAATGCAAATATAAATGCATGGAATGGTAATTGATGGGAAAATAATTATTTACGACGAGTCATCTCGTGACGCGATTGGGAAGTTCTGTGGATAGAAAATTATTTACGACAAGTCATCCGTTCGTTCGGATAGCAAATAAACTAGCACAGTTGCAAAGTGGTTGGTGAACGTCGAAAGGCTATGCCAAAGCTTTTTTCCAGACAGTTGAAACGCATGGACAGCTGAAACGCACATAGAGCTGAGGAAATCTAAAAGTTAATTTCAAATATAAGGTTAATCAGTTAAACGTGGCAATCATACGGTGGTACAGTAATTTCTTAACATGATTAGGTAAATGTTAAAAAGCAAACAAGTTAACTGATGCATTCAAAAATACAAGGAAGTTATGATGCATTCAAAAATACAAGGAAGTTATGAAGAGTAAATCACATTCATTGATTTGGGAGGATGACTAAGAATATGCCAGCATCTTCAATTATTAGCCATCAGATTAGAATTTTAAATTAAAAGGTGATTAATTGTGCCCATCTCCAATAAGTATACGCCTTTCCACTTAATTAATTTTATTTTCGGTTTCAAAAGAGAAAAACTGAAAACATTGCTATTTTTAAACAGGCAGTGCTTTTCTATAATCTAATTACAGGCAGTGCTGTGCTTTTTATATTCAAATTGTGGAGGGAAACACATGAATAAATATATGGCAGTGTTTTAAGTGACCACACAATACATACACCACCATACACAGGTAAAATGGATATTTCTTTGGAAAAGAATATGCGGAGGACAAAAAGGATGAGAGAGTAGGAGCTCCTTTAGAGGAATCGCCTCCCACTTCCAATGACGTCATTACAGGTATGTGTGTTTTCCAATGACGTCATTACAGGTATGTTGTTTTTACTTCCAATGATGTCATTACAGGTATGTGTGCTTTTATATGTATGAGGCTGTGGTTGAAACTGTATTTAATTTATGTTTTTCTCTTTTTAGATCCTTTAATACATGGGCTTGTGGAAGACGTTGTTCTTGGTGAAGTCCTAACATGATTGCTGTGGTGTAATTTGCCACTCTTAATGACGCTGAATCGAACCTGGGCAGATGCCCTCACACAATGTTTTCCATCGTATTCCAGTGTCGACCGACATATCCTCTCCAACTCCCTTGTTATATACCGCATTCCAAGCAGGAAATACTCAAATAGTTACCTTGGTCTCTGGGTTTACAATTATCACCGTTTTCTCTAGAGGCTTCCAATACCGGAAATACCTGAAAATTTGCACAGACGTGTAGAGTTTTTGTTGGATTATAATTATGATCGTATATTTTCCTTCACTAGAATTAGAGTAGAATATGACAAAATGATATACAATGTGAGCATGCTTGATCTGAGTGAAGGAACCATGTGTAGTTGGAAGAATCTTCCATCTTTGCAATACAGGGTTTCCAAATACCCAATAGAGGCTGCCAAGTATCCGTACAGTTGTTCATCTTTTAGAACTGAGAATGGTATTTGCATTAAGTTGATATTGAGAAGCTGGGGTCGATACATAGAGCAAGGCTCTTTTTCTGTGTGGACCTTGGATGGAAGAAAAAATTCTGAATGGCATCAATGGCAATGTCAACCTGTTATCGGACCTCTAATACAAAGCTTCAATGATGCAGAGAAAAATACTCCATTTTATGTGGATATTGAGGTCAATATACCCCTAAGAGGTCATATTAAGTCTGTAAAATACCTATATCAGAGATGTGAGCAGTGGCAGTATACTCCAGAGGGCAGATACTCATGGGACAGAACTCCCCAATATATATTCATGTTCAAGAAAGATGAGAGACGTTGTGAACAACCCATCATGGATTTTAATATCTATCATATTAAAGTTAAAGAGAGTTATACTAGTTCTCAAGTGAGCTTCCACAAGGCTAAGCTAAATGATGAGAGAAAGAGGGTTCTGCATGTGTCTGAATGGAATGGTTTTGAACAGTTCTGGCATCCTCTAGCTTCACTCTATCATCGGTGGGAGGCTCCAGACTTTCGCCATTGGGAGAATAATGGGAGGAGTGTAATGAAAATTTTATCCAACGGCTGCAGCCGGAGGAAAGGAATCGATGGCATTCGATGGGATAAAAAGAAATTCAAAATAGGTCGAGGTGCTCACAGAACTTACGAGAAGGAGAGCATTAACATCAGGCTGGCCCAAAAAGGTCACTCTCTCTATATCTATACTTCTGTAGCCAAGTGTGGGGTTGCATGATCAGTACAATGTGTACATGTTTTCTTGAGGTAGAATATTCTTCCTCAAAGGGTGTTGGACTAATATACTCATAACATAAATGATATACTCATAACATAAATGAGCAATGTTTCTTGTCTTTGAACCATAGAGCTGAGCTGTAGCTCACTATGTTTCCTGGCTTTGAACCATAAAGCTGAGCTATATGTTTTTTCTGTTGGTTTCATGTTTCAAATACATGGTTTTTCTATTCAAAATATATTTGAAATGTTTTGATGGAGTCAAAATTTGTTTTCAATTATGAAGTTTGATGTTATAATTAGATATAGTATGGAATTTCCTAAAGTGGTAACATTATTATTATTATGATGATGATGATGATTAACGTCCACTAAGACTTAATTGGTCTATCAGACCTTAAGAGATAGGTGATTACTTGTGATTCTTTACAATTTTGTTTCTCTGCTCGAAAAACATTAAGAGAAGCTTTCCAAGATCACCATACTTTTGTTATAATTTATGGTGAATTGTTTATTAGTTTAGGGAATAATTATTTAGTTTTTCCTATCTTTTATTAATTTTAAATATTTTAAAAAATAAATTATAATCATCTCAAAATCAAAATTTAGATAATATTTAAAAAAATAAATATTTTTTTATTGGTGTAAAAGCTCCTATTTCATCACAACTTGACCTTCTTCTCTTACATATTTTTATTGGTGCAAAAGCTCCTATTTCATCACAACTTGACCTTATATACTTAACAATGGTTTTTACCCTCCATGATTGCTGATCCAAGTGGATATTGGTGGCCACCCACCTTTTCCGACTAGCTCAAAACAGTTTTCTGGCAAATTTGACAATTTACTATTTTTAGCAGTTTTTAACTTCCGGGGCCATTTTGAGGGCCCAAATGAAGGTTTTTCGAGATAGAGGTTCTCAATGGTAAATGAAGGTATGATTGAACCTCCAAAATGAATCTCCTCGATGATACCTTTCCAACGAGATATCATACGCCTAAAACGCAGATTGTATGCAAAAGTTACGACCCCGGGAAGTTGATGTACTAACTTACCCAAACGGGGCCCACATGACTTTTGGTGCTTCATCTCCTAGGGTTAGGTTTTTGGATGTCTAGGAATTTTGGCATTCCTGTTTATTGTAAAAATTCCTCCAGAGACTCATTGTAATCATCTTCTTGTGAATGTGAGTAGCCGTCACATCTCTTCTCAGAGATAAGTTGCCACCATTCTATCGAGTCTTTCATTCTATATTTTATAGTCTCTGTACATTTATTTCATTAATAGAAATCATGTATTACTGTATATATGTGTTTATGGTTGCATCTCTGATATATTTCTGTTATATTATTGAATATCTGCGATATCTCTGTGCATTTCTTTATTATATCTCCGATCTCATTTCGTGCCGAAAATAATCCAGATCAGTGGTATTAGAGCAGACTGTTCTTGGTCATTTTTTTTCAGTGCATGTCCCCGATGAGGTATGAGTATAGCAAGTTGGGTCTTGAGCTTGTCTCTCTTGAGGACAATCTCTCTCGCACACCCAAGAAACCCTCAATGGCGGAAGAGAAGAAAAATGACGGAGCAGACGATCCAATCAGTCTGTTGCTTGAGCAAGCTCTCACGTGACAAAGGGATGAACTGATGGAGAATTTTTCCCACATCCTTCAACGCTTGCTGATAGAAACAGACACATCTTCATCAAGAGGCCACTTTGGAGGCACCTCGCCTTTCAAGGTACAAGTTAATTTTGATATTCTTGTATTTGAAGGACAGATAGATGCAGAAGCCCTAAACAAATGGTTAAATCTGCTAGAAGGTTATTTCTCTATTCACAAATTTTCTGACAAAGAAAAGATCACCTTCACACTCCTTAAAGCTCTCCCTCATGTCAAACATTGGTGGGAAACTTATTGGGAGTAGAGTTCCACAGAGGAGTCTGAAATATATGGGGCCGATCCCACTTGGGATTTTTTTGTGGATGCGGTAAAAGAACAATATTACCCTATTGGAAACTATGAGGATCAGTACATGAGAAGGACCACATTGCGGCAAGAGAGGGGCCAAGCAGTTTTGAAGTTCACCAATACCTTCCATACCTTGTGCACCAAGCTGGGTATCAAAGACTCTGAACGACATTTGGTTCTGAAATACCTTGGGGCTCTACACAGATACATCCAAATTGAAATGGATTTTCTGGACATCTCATCACTTGGTGTTGCCTATAGATATGTTGTTAAAATCGAGCAGAAATTTAAGCACCAGAACAAACAAGATTTTGGTTCTGCAAATCTGCAACAACCAAAGTATGACAAAGACGTCCCTAAAAAATAGTCTCCCCAAAACCAGTCCAAACCACATGAAAAGAAGGGTCACGGGAAGACAAAGAAGGACACCGGAAAATGGTGCGATTTTCACAAAAGCCCCTGACACAACACCGATGAATGTTGCTCAAAACAGTCATTGGTTGACGAGATCAAAGACAAGGAGCCGAACCCCGATTCAGAATCTGATTCTGAAAATACTGGTAAAGGACAGATCATTGACGCAGACCCCACTGTTATTGTCGCGACCACAATAATTCAACCAGAAGAAACAACAAATCCTGAAGAGGGGTAGCGCCTTTTTCATTCACAGATGTGGGTGAAGGGGACCCCACTGCATTTTATTGTTGATGGCGGAAGCCAGAAGAACCTCATCTCAGCAGAGGTCATCAAACAGTTGGGATTGTCGACAACACCACACCCGCAGCCATACAACATCGGGTGGCTTCGCCAAGGATGAGATCTCCGTGTCAGCCAACAATGTCGATTGTCATATGGCATCCAACCCTTCAAAGATGAGGTATTATGTGATGTTGCCCCACTAGATGTCTGTGATGTTCTCTTGGGCCAACCATATATGTGGAAGTGCCATGCTGTTTATGAGTCTCGACTCCGCAGTGTCATTGTTTCTCTAGGGGGTCATCTCTACAGAATACCAGAGGTAGTTCCGACTACTGTTCCACCTAAAAAGTGTCACAAGGTAGTATCTCATACTGCAAAATTCAGCTTCTTCACAATCTGTTCAAAAGGGGAACAGAAGGACACTGCAACCACTATAGCTTCGCCCCAAGCACCTTCTATCCAACAGAAGCAGGTCGACAAGGTTGCAACGAAGCGCAAAGATTCCTTCTGCGCACCATCCTGTCATGTAGCCTAACTTGTTGAACAACCTCAGCCTCAACAGGTTCATGACACACTTCCACAAACTGAGCAGCGTGACGTCTCCAACAAGGCAAGCAACTCACCAAGATGCAGATTCAACAAATGCTTTTCCCTCTCCCCCGAGAACTCAAAGAAATGGAGACCATTGCTTCCTAAGGAGGGAGGATTGATCCAGGTGGATATCGGTAGTCACCCACCTTTTCTGACTGGCTCAAAATAGTTTTCTGGCAAATTTGGCAATTTACTATTTTTAGTAGTTTTTAATTTATGGGGCCATTTTGAGGGCCCAAATGAAGGTTTTTCTAGATATAGGTTCTTAATGATAGCCAAAGGAATGATTGATCCCCCAAAATGAATCTCCTCGACGATACCTTTCCAACGAGCTATCATATGCCTAAAACGTAGATCGTATGCAAAAGTTACGACCCCGGGAAGTTGATGTACTAACTTACCCAAACGGGGCCCACATGACTTTTGGCGCTTAATCTCCTAGGGTTAGGTTTTTGGATGTCTAGGACTTTTGACATTCCTGTTTATTGTAAAAAGGCCTTTAGAGCCTCATTGTAATCATCTTCTTGCGAATACGAGTAACCGTCACATCTCTTCTTAGAGATAAGCTGCCACCATTCTATCGAGTCTTTCACTCTATATTTTACAGTCTCTGTACATTTATTTCATTAATAGAAATCGTGTATTACTGTATATCTGTGTTTATGGTTGCATCTCTGATATATTTCTGTTATATTATTGAATATCTGCGATATCTCTGTGCATTTATTTATTATATCTCTGATCTCATTTCGTGCTGAAAATAATCCAGATCAATTGCCTCCATGTATCCTTGGATAATCCATTCTCTTAAATACATGCTTTTCCAAGTCCATGCAAGAGATTATAATTCTATAAATTAAGGCTTCGTCGGCTTGACTATGTCCTAACTTGATAACACCATGAACATATCCTTAAGTATGTCATAGGCTCTAAAGCCTCACATAAATGTGACCATTCTCTTTTGTATGTCTGGTGCCTCCATACCTTGTATTATCATCAAAGCTCTTATCCTACTTAATCCAAACTCTTTTCCTATGCAATGAACATATATAATATAAAATACATATACATATATAATAAGTAAATAATAATAAGTAAACTAACTTCCCAAAAGTCAACCTACTTGGCCCCACAAGGCACACATTCTTTAAAGGTAAGTTAAACACATAAAAACCTTGGTTTTGTTAGAAAAACAAGACTGTGGAGCAATAAAATAAAACAAATGCGGAAACAAAACACAGAAGATACACAATACAATAGAGACACAGATTTACATGGTTCACCAAGTGTGGGCTATGTCCACCAGAGAAATTGCCAGGTCCTTGGTTTATTATTATCCAGCATATGAAGGGATAAAACCTACAACAAACCCACTGTAAATTCCTCTTCTTTATCTCACAGTCTCCTATCTCAGAATACAATATTCACCATCAATCATAGCCACAATACATTTCCCTCATAAAAGAGGGTTGCCTTCTAGGGCAAAAAACCCTAACATAATCTCTATCGTTAGATCTGCGACCTTATAATGAACGGTCCAGATCTACAATGAAATTACAATATACATTTACAAGGAAATTTTTCCTTCGGGGGCCCGCTTGCCCCCAGACCCCCCAGCCGGGGGGATAGCCTCCTCGGACCCCACAGAGGGGGTACCCCCCCTCTGCACTCCCCCGTGTGGAAGAGTGTACATACTTCTGGGGTGTAAATACTTCATGGGGTATAAACACGGTTGAAAGTAAAATACCTTTGAATCAGGAAGATAATCAGGCTCCACAACCAACATGTTTCATATTCTATAGAGGTAAGTTAAACACATAAAGTCCTTGGTTTCATATTCCATGCTTCACATATCCAATTTGTAAGGTTTTTTGCCTTTTCATTGGGAATATCTTAGTCATCATGCTTTTGTTAGGATACTTAGACATTTAAGAGTTAGTTAAGATCAACTTGGTCTAATGTGTCGTTAGGTAAAAGTGTACTTCTTAGTATGTTTCTTTAGTATGCATTAATATGCATTTGAAGTTAGGAAATATGACGGTCACAATATGTTCTCGACATAGAGTGATATGACAAATCATATTCTCCTCAATCTTAATAGCTACATTGATTTGTGGCTTAGCACTCGATTGGTCCATGATCTCTATTTAAAGAGCATTGAGGGTCATTTGTCGATGATTGATTGTGAGAAACTCTCTTGTAAATCTCTTTGCAATATTTTTCTTTTGCATTAATAAATTGCTCAAAGTGGTCACATTGGTTGGGGTCGTGGATGTCTCCCCGTAGGGTTTTACCACGTGAAAACATCGGTGTGTTGATATTTGATCTAGTTGTGTGAGTGGTTACTGAAGGCGTTCGTCCTCCGTTGGAATACTTGTGTTTTCGAACATGGTATCAGAATGCATTTGAATAGCCTCTCTTAGTGTAGATCGAGATCATGAAGTTGTGTTGTTGCATCTCTTGTTTCTTCCATTTCCGTACATTTACGGGCTGAGAGGACTTTTCCATTACATCTGGAGCACTCGTTTCAATTAAGAACGTTTTTCGTTTGACTCGAAAAGGTTTTCGTTTTCCCAAGATATGTCCATTTCAATCAAATCTAGAGGTATAAAGCCCAAATACGCCCTTTTTAAATTTTTTTTCAGAGATAAGGGTGAGTCCAAGCTGATGATTGTCTCTCATGATGCATTAGTGGCAATGAAAACCTGGAAAAACAACAATATGATAACTTGGAGGGATTATTCAAGGTAATTTTACAATGAATTTGAATATGGTGTAAGAATATGAAACATAGGAAATTGAATTAGCTTTCTGAATATACAAATTTTATTCATAGAAATTGTGAATAACTATGCCAAATTTGATTTTTTTTAATAGTGGTATCTTATTTTTCCAACAAAATATAAGGTATATGTTTTTTTTCATGTAGGAGTTGAGTACCCTAACAATGGAATTTCGTTCCAAAAACTTGTATGCTTGTAGATAACCCGTTTTTCTTGTGTCGTGTATTTTTTTGGAAATTTATAATATTAATTTTATATATTTTTTTAAATTATCAAAGTCAACATATCCCTAAAATTACAACGTCTTTTGTTTGTGCTGGCTAAGAGGGACTTAACATGATCAAACCATTTTTTTTTTTTAGATTCTATATATTGGTCTCCTCTATTGCTACATATAACTCATTCAATAAATGGTTAAGCCGACAAAAAGTTATAGCAGAAATAAGAGAGGTATGTATTCTAGGATTTTGATATATGTCAAGAAAAAAGTAGATTAAAAATAGTAAACATTATTAATTTAAAAAAAAAAACAAATGTGTATTTGGAATCTACACAACCAACTCTATATGTGTCTGTAGTTTCGTCAATAACTGAATTGTTTAGCCTAAATAAAAATAATTTCAAAAACATAGATATGGATAGGAATTCGTAAAAATGGAGGTTTTATGTATATGCAAACTGAACCAATAGGTTTGTCATACTGAACCTAAATCCAAGGCAACCAACCAAGCAAAAATGTATGCTAGAGTTATCACTCTCGCCCTAAAAAAAAATGAAATTCAAATAACGTGCACACACTTTAGGAGCGCGCACGAGCGTTATTAGCAATAAGAATGCACGCACGTTCTTGTTAACACAAACCAATTCTCTCTCTCTCTCTCCTCTGAGCCCCTCTCTCTCCCTCCCTCTATCTTCCTCACTTTCTCTCCAACCTCACTCTCCCTATCCCTCACTCACTTTCTCCCTCCTCTCTCTCTCTCCATCTCCCTCTCTATATTCCCCCTCTTCCCCTCTCTCCTTGTGTCCATCTTCCCTTGCCTCTCTCTCCCCCATTGTTCCCCCATGATATCTCTCTACTCCACTCACTCTCTTTGTATTATCTCCACATTCCTCCCTCTCCCACTCTCTAATTCTCTCTTTCTCCCTCCCTCACTCCCCCCCTGTCTCCCCTCTGTCTCCCCCTCCTTCCCTCTCTCTCTCTCTCTCTCACACACACACACTTGTTGACCTCTCACTCTCTCACACACACACACTTGTTGACCTCTCACTCTCTCACTAACTCACTCACTTTCTATCTCTCTCTCCCTGTCCATCTTCCCTTGCCTCTCTCTCCCCCATTGTTCCCCCATGATATCTCTCTACTCCACTCACTCTCTTTGTATTATCTCCACATTCCTCCCTCTCCCACTCTCTAATTCTCTCTTTCTCCCTCCCTCACTCCCCCCCTGTCTCCCCTCTGTCTCCCCCTCCTTCCCTCTCTC
>JASDQU010099902.1:120534-192022 GCA_032191745.1 Picea mariana | reverse complement strand
CTCTCCCTCCTTCCAAGTCTCCTTTTCTCTCTCTCTCTATGTGTCTCTCCTCTGTTCTCTTCCCTTTGTCCCTCCCTCCCACTATCTCTACCCTCTTTGTCTCCTACATCTACCACCTCTTTCTCTCTCTCCTTATTTTTGGTCTCACTCTCACTCTCTCTCCCACCTCTCTCTCTCCCACCCCCCCTCTTGGTCTTCCTCTCCCACCCTATCACACTCTCAAACAATCCATATCTATCCCATTCTATCTTTATCTGTTGCATCTAACCCCCACTCTCTCTCTCCTTGTACCCCCCTATCTCCCCCACTCTCCCCACCTTGATCTCTTTTCATATATCTAACCACCCTTCCCTCTTCCCCCCCCCCTTCCTCTCACTCTCTCACTCTCTACCCCGCCTCTCTCTCTCCCTATCCCTCACTCTCTTTTTCTTCCACTCTCCCCCTCTCACACACTTTTTCTTCCTCTCTCTACATCCCCACTCCCTACATTGCAAGGAAAGAAATGGACTTGACCTAGACATGTCAAGACCTAGACCTAAACCTAGACATAGCAAGACCTGGTGCATGACCTATACCTATACGATGACCATGATGTAGAACATGACATATACCATGCCCACGACCACGACATAGAGCTAGATATAGATTCAGACGATGACCTGGAGCTTGACGTAGACCATGACCTAGACCATGACATAGAGTTAGATATAGAGTTAGAAAACGACCTAGATATTATCATAGACCATGACATATACCCCTCATACTCTCACTCTCTACCCTCCCCATCCCTGCCCCTCACTCTTTTTCTTCCCCTCTCCCCCTCTCCCTCTCTCTTTCTTACTCTCTCTACATCCCTCCTCCATACATCGCAAGAAAATAAATGGCCTCGACCTAGACATGTCAAGAACTAGACCTAAACCTAGACATAGAAAGACCTAAACATGGCAAGACCTGGAGCATGACGTACATCATGACATAGACCTAGACCATGACCTAGACGATGACATAGAACTAGAGCTAGATTTAGACGATGACCTAGATCTTGACGTAGACCATGACCTAGACCATGAAATAGATATAGATCTAGATTTAGACATTGACCTAGAGCTTGACAATGCCCAAAATAATGAAACTTATCATGATTTTTTTTTTTTCATCTATTACTCATTATCTTTAACCTACACACGAATATTTATTAATCCACTCACATAAATAAGATTACTGTGTAGATTCGTGGAATCAAATCTCATACCTACTATGTTATGCTTTGTCACCCTCAAGGAAATTCATATCAGCAAAGCAAACAAACTGCAAAATAAAAATTGTAAATAAAATGAATACAAATGATCTTCTCTTTGAAATACATTTTTTTTTATCTCTACCCCTTCTTAGAAAATATAGAATATAAACCTAATCATAATCTGATCTGATCCAACACTCCAAAGGGTGCACTGCAATCTCACATCTTTTCGCCTCAAATGGTCATTTAAACTTGAGTGTACTGCAATCTCATGATGTATGGGCCTCAAAATGGTTCATTGCAATCTCACTATCTCTCCGCCTCCAAACGGTCCTTTCAATTTGGATGCACTACAATCTTCTAATATATAAGCCTCCAAACAATCATAATTTCCATTTGAGTAGGTTCCATTCCTTCAAATATCTTGTCACCAGACCTAGAGCTTGACATAGACCATGACCTAGACCACCACATAGAGCTATATATATATTTAGATGTTGACCTAGATCTTGACGTAGACCTCTGCATAGACCCCCCTAGCTCCATCTAAGCCTAGGCATAACTTATACTCAATCGTTAACCCACATCGATCAGACTATCCGTTGAACACCCCTGTGCTCCGGGTCATATGGCATGGTTATGTAGTAAGGTTTGCGGGCTAGGGATAATCCTCGACCCTTTCTCCACCCAACCAAATGTTATATCAAACTTAAATAAAATTTCAAAGGTATAAGGTTAAGAACTATTGTGTAGGCGGGCTGGTGGCCCGACCTACACAGAGACTATGCCAATGGTGGAGGTCTCAGGTTCAACCCCTGTAGACTCCATAAAATTTTAACCAACAAACCAATGACGGTGTGGTGGCCCTTAGCTGGGCCACGTGGCACCTTCCCATTCGCTAGAACACTAACATGTGTCAACCAACAATTGGTCCACATCAACCACACCAAATCAGTTGCTACGTCAGCGACTTGCCACATCATCACCTAACACATCACTTGCCATGTGTCTAGTATGCACCCACTCGCGCGTCAACAATACGTTCTCTACAGTCAGACTGTACGGACTATACAGTCAACACTTTTTTGCCTTTTTGGAAAAGTGGAAAGAACACAATATCCCTTGCATACGATGTTCGTTTGAGCCCATTCAAGTTGTGTTGGGATCGTGAGGACGAGATCTATGCAATGAATCCATTTTCAGGAAATTCCGAGCTCTTTGATTATTTAGCATATTTTGATCCCTTGGATCAATATGGAGTTAAGGTAAACACAAAATACCTTGGTTTCATATTCCATGCTTTGCATATCCAATTTGCAAGGTTTTTGGATTTTTCATTGGGAATATCTCAGTCATCATCCTTCCGAGGTCTTCATGTAGCCAAATTTTTCTCATCATGGATTTTTAGGTTATAAATAGCTTCATAGAAGGACATACTTCCAATTCCTCCCACAATGTTGATCCATACTAATTGGTCATGTTCCTACATCCTTTTCCAATTAGCACTCATCCTTCCTTTTTTTGTGTGTGCTAATAATTCAACAAGGATTAAGAGATTGATTATACAATACATTCGTCGATCATGGTAGTTCATGGTTCATTTTTTGTTAATTTAGGGTTTATTTTTTTTACCTTCTTTCCTTTGACTATTCGTGACACCTAGACAGGATCAAAACTATAATAGTTTTAAAAGTCACACCTCTCAAGTGGCATTGATCGAATAGACACTTCAATACCTTTCTTTCTCAAGGATACAATTATAATGACAAATTAGGACAACAGTAAAAAGGGTTTTCAGGTATTTGCGTGGCACTGCTAGCTATGGATTGAACTACCAAGGAAGACTAGGATTGGAGAGAGTGTTGGACATACATGGCTTTGTGGATGCAGACTTGGCTAGAGATATGGATCATAGGGATCTACAAGTGGGTATGTGTTTAACCTGTTTAGAGGAGCAATCCGTTGGATGAGAAAAAGACAGGTTGTAGTGGGAATTTCAACTATAGAAGTTGAATACATGGCGGCCACTCATGCAAGTAAGGAAGCATTATGGTTACAAATATTGTGTTCAGGTATTGGGTTGGTACAACAAGCTGTAAGGATAGATTGTGACAGTCAGAGTGCAATTTTTCTGGAAAAGAACCTGGCTTATCATTCAAATACAAAGCATATTGATGTTCAATATCACTTTGTGAGAGACATGGTTGAAGAAAAGCAAGTGTTGCAGATAAATATGCACACTTTGAAGAATGTTGCAGATTCATTAAAAAAATATGTGAGCACTGAGAAGTTCTCTTGGTGCATAGGATCTATGAGCATTGTTTCCCTGGATTTTTTACTATGTAACCATGTAACCCCCTGCATGCAAAGAAAACAACAATTGGGAGAGTGTTGGGTATGTGTTATGTTCTTTGCATGGCTATCACTAGTGTCTGTTACATTGCGTCTGGTGTGTAGGGGGGTTTGAGGGGGGGCGCTAGGAAATGTGTCGCATTTTTTCCTCATTTTTCATGTCGCCTCAATTTTCATGTCCATTGTTGGGTGGTTTTTCGGCACATTGTTTTTGCCGATGGTTTTCTATTTCTGATTAAGGAATTAGATTTGTTCACTAATCCAGGTCATTGGGTTAGGGTTTTGGATGCTGCTAGATTATATATGTATATTGTATTGTAAAAAATGTATGATTGTGAATGAATATAAAATATGTTGGTTTTCCCGGTTTGGGTTTCTAGGAAAAAAAATCTATGTGTAATGTGTGTATTTTCCATTGTATATTTTCTGTTCTTTTACTGAAAATATGTTTGTAGTAAATATTGTACAAGGTTAAAATGTACACTTGGGGGATGAACATAAGTAGTTCATACTTTCAAGGAAAAAGGGATGCATAGTCAATATGAAGTGAAATTTCTCCAAGCACACCCAATAAGATTTTATCTCCCCCTTTAGTCCTCAAGTACCAAGGTGTTGTGCCTCTATCTTGTCGTCCTGGTTCGCTGCCAAGACTGCCCATATAGCTCGAATGCTTCCCGGCTTCCTTGGTCAAATTATCCATCATATTCACATTTCCTTGTCATATTTGGGTCATCCTGGTTTCCCAAATGAACATCCATCACATAGCCACAATTGTCTCCATGGTGTTGTTATGACGAGCCTCTATGATCCAACTATCCAGCTCTTTGCATATGTCTAGAATTTCTCCTTCCCAACTACTTCAATCAACATGCCACACTATTGTGTGTAACTTATCCATGTATCTAGGTAGTCAAGTTCCCTACCCAATCATCATTCCCAAGTCATCAGAAACACACACCATGCCTAGAATGATCTTTTCATACTGCAATGAAGTATGTCCATGCAATTCCTTTGAATCGAGGCATTCCCCCTGCCTTTTCCTCCAATATATGAGTCACCTTACACAACTCAACATCTAAAATGAGGGTATCCAACACATTCATTCCCCTCAAGTGCATCAACAATTTGTCCAAAGCATCCTAGTCAAATGACCTGGTGGAAGAATTTTTGTACCTCTTTCCAAAGAGAGGCATGTCTGCACCAATACTTTAGTCCCACCTCCAATCAATGATCCTTCAGATCTTGAGGTCATCCAACTATCACCGCATACTCCCTAAGGAGATCTCTACATCAACCTAAGTTCCATGCCAAAGGTGAGAGAGAAACATCCAATTCACTTGGTATGTGTTCCTAGCTGCCCCATAGAGGTCGAATGTCAACATTGTTTTGGTTGACTCCTTCGTTGTCTCCATCTGTCACCCAAAAAAAAGTGTCATTCCTCACCAAGAAATAATTCAATACTTTGGCTCTATCATCAAGTATTCCCAAGGAAAAACTTCACTTCTTCCTCATGTCTATCAAGCTGCCTCTGCAACTCAACAAATCAACAAATACTCTATGGCACCCATGCTCTAGTGCCCCAACTTAGACACCAAATTGTCCAACTCATTATCATTGTAGAGGAGAGTATGGCCTACTTCCATCACAAGTTCTACACAAATGGATCCTCCATGGTCATCCTCCCCATTCACCGAACTCGACACCTCTAAGTTCCCCTTAGGATCCACTTCCTACTTCACAGGAAATGGGTTGTCCAAATATTTGATCAATGAAAAGAGAGATGCAGGAAGCTATCAAGGCCACCTCCAATATCCAAAGAGATAGGAGGTGAGGTAGCTTGCGAGAATAGCTATTGGATGGTTGATGGCTTGGCAGGTGAGATGGCTTGTAGGTACGGGTTAAATCCCAAGCCCCAGGCAACAGTGTTTAGTATAGGTTAGTCAATCTCCTTTCTTTCCTTATCTAAGCATGTATATAGTAGAAAAAGGTTTCTTGAAGGATATCATTATCGTAGTACAGGTGGCTCTGATGCAGCCACAAAGATGTACAGGAGCTATGAAGAGCCGACACCTCTCTATTTATCGTACGGGATCAAGTGTCATAAACTATCCTAACAAAGACTTGTACGGGATCAACTCTTACAGAACCAACTCTTCCTCTTACACCAACTATGCCCCACCTCGTCCAGGGGTTGAGGAAAAAGAACCTAACATGATTCTTCGCCATATCTACGAAGGGAATCATCCAAGTACCTCGTTTCTCTAATATTACATCCAGAAGTCCGCCCCAACCTTCCCTTGAGGTGCCCAAAAATTCCAAGGTCATATTTGAAGTCTAAAACACTTTGGCCTATCCCACATCTTTCAACTTCACCATAAAAGTGGGCTACACTTATCCTTATTCCAAGTTTCCCAACTTCCCCTTCAAAGAAACAATGGTCGCAACATTCTGAAAATGAAAAAACAAAGAACATACATACCTCTTGAATGAAGTCACACTTGGTTGCTTCAATGATTCAACTTTTTCAATAATTGCAACCATAAAACAAAATCTATTTCTACCATCATCTTGTGATCCATGTCTAGGACCTTCCATCATGAACTTTTTAAATCAACAAGGATGTTTCACACAAACCTATCTCTGTTTTCATCCGCACCAAAGAAAAATCCTCCCCTATTCAAGAAAATATGTGCCATGTGTCTCTTTCATGTGAGTTGATCATGGCTATTTCCGAAGTGACTGAAATTTCATATCCAAATCTCTCCACCTTGTCACAAGCTCCCCGCTTGTCAGTGAAGTCCCTAATATAACATGAAGTCAAGTCTATCACAAAAGTTCCAGTGAAGAGGAACATCCAATCTGTTCTCAAAAAACCTTTGATAAACTCTGATATCACCTATCATGGAAGTAACAATGGTGAAGAAAGACAAATCATCACCAAGTTTTCTTTGATACCACCTATCTTAGAAGTGATATTGGTTAAGAGCACTAAAGATTCAACAAGTTTTCTCTGATCTCATCTGTCATGGAAGTGACAATGGTGAAGAGTGTCAAATCTTCACCAAGTTTGATCTCGTATCACCTATCATGGACCTACAATCTTCCTGGAATTTTTAACTCTGTCTTGGTGCACCCAAGTTGCTCCAACACTTCCCTGCCTCAACCATCGTGGCTTGGCCAACTGAACCCTACTACAACCAGACCACACCTCTCAAGGTCTTCCCATAACTTCTCCTTGAGATAGAACAAGTAGGATACACCAAGTCCTCCTCAACTAATTTATCCAACAAGTATACTAGGCGCACATCCAACTGTGGTCTCAAAATATTATGCAACAATAGTTATACTTAACCAATTCTACACTTAGCCAAATTACAAGTATGCAAGAACATTAATATTCAACACATAGAACATCCACACAAATTACACACAACATATGAATTTGGGTGGCACCAAGCTAGTGCCTAACAACCTTTTATTCCATATAGAAGAATGTTACATATGAAACAATACAATGAAATACAATGGGGAGGGAACAACCCTGCCTGCAACCCAATTATAACAATAGAAAGTAAATAAGGCAAACCAACCTCATTCTTAGAATTGCCACATGAATTTTTACAAAAAAATCCAAGAAATTCCATAGGCCTTTCTCCACAAACATGTTCCATTCTCCACCTCACCAAGACAATACAAGTCACCCCATCACACCACTTCTTGGAACAACCACACGACTCCTTACCTTGCTCGTTCTTGGTGGTTGATTGCTTGCTTGTTTCATTGATTAATTGATCAATGCCTTAGCTCCATAAGGTGTCTCAATACTTATACATGTCTTTCCCATCACTTGGCAAGTTGCGTCGCATGAGAGTGGTCCCAAGTCAACTCGTGCCACCAAAATTTTTCGTCGCATCGGGTCCACGTCCAAGTCATCTCAAGCCCACAAGTCATTCATCTGACCAAGTCATCCATGCCTAGGTTTCTCTTGACACCAAGTTATTTTGAGCACGCCAAGGTCATTCATCCATCCAAGGTCGTTCATTTCGAGCACGCCAAGGTCGTTCATGCATCCATGTGTGCCAAAGGCACTAGATGAACTCATGCCCAATGAACATGTGTCGAAGGGAATATGCTCAACACCTTTCATGACCCCAAGTACAGAGCACCCACTTAGCTGGTCCGTACAAGTCTCAATATTCTAACTCCTCAAGTCTCTAGCCAAGTCTTTCCCACTCCTTGGTACCTCCAACTTGACTCGTTCGCAATGCGCATTTTATGTCCATCAAAGCGCCCAAATATATGCACCCTATTTGCAAAGCACCCTATCTATCCACATGGTTACCCTAGTCTTTGCATCATGTTCGCACTATCTTACCAATGGGCCAAGGCATCGTTCGATGTCTTCCTTCCAAGGAAACCCCCAAAATATGAGCCTTGCCTTCTTTCCAAGGTGTCTTTTCTGACGATTGTGTCCATATGCGTTAATGCAATGAAACTGCCCAATGCCATTATAAGCGAGGATATTTCAATTTATTTCAAAATTTTTGAGTCATTCTAAAATTAAAAATGGGCATCCAACGAATATATAGCAAAGTCTCTTAAGTGTAGGTTAGGAACATTTAACTAATATAGATAAAAGTCTATCCCATTGAATGCCTCAAATATAAGGGCTATCAAATAATCTTGAACCTGAATATACGAACCAACAAATAATCTGGAAACCTCAATTTTTTTTTAACATATCAATGAGGAATAATAATATATACGATATGAGTAATTTACCCACAAATAAAAATAGTTTGTGCTCATACTCGTACTAATTAAAGTTGAATTGAATAGGTGCTTTTATATAATCTAATTGCATACAATGCTTCTTATAATCTAATTGTGCATAGGTAAAATGGATATTCCTTTGGAAAAGAATATGTTTGAACACAAACCAGAGGGGAAAAATGACAGGACAAAGTAGGATCTCCTTTAGAGGAATCACCTCCCACTTCAAATCACATCATTATAGGTATGTATGTTTTTATATGTATTTAATTTATGTTTTTCTCTTTCCAGATGATTTAATACAGGGGCTCCACAATTACATTGTTGGTGAAGTCCTAACACGATTGTCGTGGTATAATTTATTGGATTTAATGACGCTGAATAGAACTTGGGTTGATTCCCTCACACACCGTTTTCCACCGTATTCCAGTCTCCATCAACGTATCCTCTCCAAATCCCTTGTTATATACTATATTCCAAGATGGAAATACTCAAATAGTTATCTTGGTCTCTGGGTTTACAATTATCACCGTGTTCTGTGGAGGCTTCCAATACTTGCAATACCTGAAAAATTGCATGCACATGTAGAGTTTGTGTTGGATGATAATTATGATTGTATATTTGCCTTCACTAGAATTAGAGCAGAAGATGACAAAACAATATAAAATGTGAGCATGCTTGATCTCAATGAAGGAACCGTCTATAGTTGGAAGAATCTTCCATCTTTGCAATATAGGGTTTCTGAATACCCAATAGAGGCTGCAAAGTATCTGTACAGTTGTTCCTCTTTTAGAACTGAGAATGGTATTTGTATTAAATTGATATTGAGAAACTAGGGTTGTTACATAAACCAAGGCTCCTTTTATGTGTGGACATTGGATGGAAGAAAAAATTATGAATGGCCTCAATGGAAATGTCAACCTCTTACCCAACCTCTAATCCATAACTTCAATGATGCAAAGAAGAATAATCCATTTTATGTGGAGATCGAGGTTAATATACCCCTAAGAGGTCATATTAAGTCTGTAAAATACCTATATCAGAGATGTGAGAAGTGGAGGTATAATCCAGAGGGAAGTTTCTCATATGATGGAACTCCCAAATATATATTCATGTTTAAGAAGGATGAGAGATGTGCTGAACAACCCATCATGGATTTTAATATCTATCATATTAAATTTAAAGAGAGGTATACTCATTCTCAAGTGAGATTCCACAAGGAGAAGCTGAATGATGAGAGCAAGAGGATTCTTCATTCTTCTGAAAGGAATGGTTTTGAAAAGTTCTGGCGTCATATAGAACCCTATCATCAGTGGGAGGATCCAGGCTTTAGCGATGGGGAGAATAACAAAAGGAGTGCAATAAAAATTTTGTCTAATGGTTGCAACAGGAAGAAAGGAATTAATGGAATTCCATGGGATAAAAACAAATTCAAAGTAGGTCTACGTGCTTACAAAATTTACAAAGTTTACCAGGAGAAGGAGAGCATGAAAATCAATGTGGCGCAAAAGGGACACTCTCTCTCTATCTATAGTCTTGTATCTAAGTCTGGGGTTGAATGACCAGTGCATGTGCACACAATATTTTTTCTTTAAACATGGAGGCCTAATTTTCCCAAGGGTGTTGGACTAATGTACTGGTATACTCCAAAATATATCTGAACATTTTTTTTTTAACAATTAATCGAAGGGTGTCTTTTTTTTTAAACAATGAGATCAAATTCTCTTAATCCAAGGGTGTTGGACATGAGCTAATAATTATTGGTTTCCTTATGTCATATTGATTTAATAACTATTGGTTTCCTTATGTCATATTGATTTACTTATAGTGCTCATTCTAGAGAAAATTATGGTGTAATAACAAGGATAACATATATGTGTGACGTAAATAAACAGTTTCCAAAAAATAGGGTTACCAAGGAGGTTTATAAATATATTCATAATGATAATTTAAGGTTGATTATTTGTTATTCCACTAATATTTTTTAAGATTTTCTTACTTTTTATTAATCTCTAAAAAAATCAAATTATAATGTTTTTCAATTTATATTTTTAATATTTAGAAAAGTCCAAATTATAATTGTCTCCAAATTTAAACTTCTTAGGGGGCGGAAGACTTTTGATTTTTATTTATTTTTTCTTTATAAATATATATTTTTGTTTATTTACCCTATTCTTCAAGGCCTAGTTCTTTGGTAGATGATTGGGTATTGGTTAAGAATTTTCAAGAATAAATAGTTTTAAATATAAATCCTCATGACATAGAAAGAGTTAAAGAAGAATTTAAGCAAGAAAATGCAAAATAGCGAAAGGGATTTGGACTTTTGTGGACATTCTAATTCTAGAAACATGGATTCTCTCTCAATCCCCTTTATATACAAGACATGACAACCTTGTTCTTTTACATATTTGTTTTTGTGCAAAAACTCATATTTCATCATAGCTTGACTTGATAGACTTATTGATGGTTTTGACCCATTCCTTCTCTGTGATTGCCTCCATGTATTCTTGGATGATTTGTTCTCTTAAACACATGGTTTTCCAAGTCCATGTAGGAGATAATAATTCTATACCTTAAGGCTTTGTGAGTTTGACTATATCCAATCTTGACAACACCATGAGCATATCCCCAAGTATACATCCTATGCGTTAGAGCCTCACATAGTTAAACCATTTTCTTTTGTACTCCTCATGCCTCCATACCTAGTACACCCTAGTATTATCATCGAATCTCCTAAATCATACCTAATACAAACTCTATATATATTCCCTTGACTTCCCAAAATTCAACCTGATTGGCCCCATAGTGCACACATTCTATATGAAGTTAAGGTAAACACATAAAGAACTTGGTTTCATATTCCATGCTTCATATATCCAATTTGCAAGGTTTTTGGATTTTTCATTGGGAATATCTTTTTCATCATGCTTCAGAGGTCTTCATGTAGGAAAATATTTCTAATCATGGAATTTGAGGTTATAAATAGCTTCACAAAAGGACAAACTTCCAATTCATCCCATAATGTTTCACCATACTAATTGGTCATTCCATACTAATTGGTCATGTTCCTATATCCTTGTACAATTAACACTCGTTCATCATTTTTTGTTAATGTGCTAATAATTCAATAGGGGTTAAGAGATTAATTGTACAATACATTTGTTGATTGTGGTAATTCATTGCTGATTGTTTATTAATTTAGCGTTTATTTTTTTTTACCTTCTTTCTTTTGACTATTCTTTACACCTAGAGAGGTTCAAAATTATAGTAGTTTTTAAAGTCATACCTCTCAAGTGGAATTGATTGAATAGACACTTCAATACATTTCTTTCTCAAGAATACAATTACAATGAAAAATTAAGATTATTGTATACATTTCTTCTCTTTTTTGTTTCACCCATTACCATGGAATCCATTTGATCTTTGATCTACATTTTCATGGATTTCCTCTTCTCCTTTTCATTTTTCCTATCCTCTAACACTAAGTTCTCTCGTAGATGGTTGGGATGATCCAGGTGGATATCGGTGGCCACCCACCTATTCCACTGGTGATCAAAATCTGGACCAGGGGGCAAAAATTTGCTCAATTTTCAAAGTGCTCGGAATGCGATGAAAATGGTGTCATTGCGTCCGTCTCGTCTTCCCGATTCCGGGGGTATATTTACTTTCTCAAACAGAGTCCGTATGGAGAAGTTATCGCGATTTGTTCGCCAAGGCAAACAAGGAAAAATTTGGGATGCTGATTGTACCTGTCCGTACAGTCCGTACGGACACGTGGCAGGGCTGTACCATCATGATGATGTGGAAGTTTGATGACATGGCACATTTTCGTTGGATGATTGTCGACATATCGGATCTTGACACATGGCATGAGTTTTGGCAAATGATTGGGTGGCACACGACACCCGTTTATTGGCTATTGGGTTATTGTTTGGTTGTTCAAAAGGTTGTGAGGTCGACAGGATTCAAACCGGTGACCTCCCACTATGCCAAAGTTTTCATAAACATCCGCTAACCAATACTCCGCCGTTGTTTCTTGTAATATAAACGGATTTAAATTTATTTAAAGTTATATTATGTTTGGATTGGCGGGAGGTCGGGCTGGGGCTTGGCCCGACCCGTGGTCATTTGTAACATTATGTGACCGTGTGTAGTCCGACCATTGGGCAGGTGTATAAACATAAACAATAGTTTTTTAACATATAACTATTGTTATATGCGCGAGAGTTTATGACCCATAGTTTTTATTAAAACATATGACCCGATTTATATTGGCGCGCGTTTGTATTTAATTGCAATATATTACAATATTATATATTGCATGTATATGTGTTTAAGTTTGCATATGACATAAAACATACGCGCGGGGTATTGAACCGTGACCAAAGTTTTAATATGCGCGTGGGTTGAACGCGTGGGAGTTGCACGGTTATACAACGGAGTAACCACCTTTTTCGCCCAGCGCATGGTCACATGACCATATGCCCGAGTGCCGAGGCGGTTGGGGGCTGGAGGCGCCCTAACCGTCCTACGGTTTGCACCGTTGGCGCGGTTGCGCTCGGTGCCAGGTTATAACGTGCATTGGGAGCGTGTTCCAGGTTCATGTGCACAAGAGTGCGATTTGTAGAACCAGTTCCAACAAAGCTTGAAGGAGAAAAATGGAGGAGGCCTAACTTCTTCATAGTTTGGCCGATTGAGGTGCCGTAAAAACCCAGCCAGGGGTTTTTGGACGTGCTGGACCCATTGGTGCCATTTTCACAGCCATTTCAAGACTTCTTCAGCAAGTTTTTCACCGTTGAAGTTCCAGGAAGCTCTAGGGAGCTTGAAGCCCTATTTGATGGAGGACATGGTTTGGTGAGCCTATGCTTATTTTCTGTGATTTAAATATCATGTTTGGCTAATTGTTATGCTATGAACACATTGGGACATGTTTTAGAGGCTTTTGAGGACTTTTACAGGTGTTTTTGCCAAAGAGAAGCTTAGGGAGGCTTATGGCCACATGTAGAAGAGGTCATGCCTGGATGAGCCATGATCCGTTTTCAGAGTGTGATTAGTCATTTTTGGGGTTTTAATGTGTTCTGATCTCAATGGTACAATTTGTTTTTCCATTGGAGTTGAGAAGCAGCTTGTAAAAGAACTTTTGACTAATTAATCCCAGAGAGCCAAGTCCATTATGGAGGCTCAAGGAGATGTAGCCCGGAGGGGGGTGAACTCCTTTATCATGTTGTTCTTGTTGTGCATTTGATGGTTTATTTGCTGCAAGTACTGTTGATGTGTTTTCATTCCAAGTACATATTTAACCATCTAAAAGAACATTTGCTCATTCATAAGTATTTACAAGAAGATACATGCACATTTAAAGGAAGAAGCATAAACTTAACACATAAGTTTATTTTTGCATATTTATACACATGAAGCAAGGTCCTGTAAAGTTTATTTTTATGAAGTAGGGGTGCTTGCATAGCATAACAAGTCAGCCTTCTATTTTCAGATCAACTGGCTCAAAAAATAGTTTTCCACCTTGGTAGTTTTTCTACAGTTTTCCGGGTTCCAAACTTCCAGGGTTGTTTTGAGGCCTTAAACGATGTTTTTTGGGTATTTGGGGCCTAGAAGATTGTCGAAAGCACTGACCAGGGCCAGTAATTTTTTTTTCTTCTCGGTTAGACCTTTCCAAGGGGATATTGTGCGCCTAAAACGAAGATCGTATGCAAAAGTTACGACCCTGAGAAGTTGATGTACTAACTTACCCAAACGGGGCCCACATGACTTTTTGCGCTTCATCTCCTAGGGTTAGTTTTCTGGATGTCTAGGGTTTTTGAAATTCCTGTTTATTGTAAAAAGATTTCAGAGCCTCATTGTAACCATCTTCTTGTAAATGAACGTAGCCGTCACATCTCTTCTCAGAGATAAGACGCCACTATTCTAGCAAGCTTGTTTTCCGTTGCATTTTACAGTTTCAACTTATTTCCTTATTGAATAGAAAACCAATTTTATTGCATCTCTGTTATTTTGTGTTAAGCATATTTTAATAATCTATATTCATTTCGTTCTACTCATAAAATCTAGATCATGGGACTTGGTTAATAATTTTTGGGCATTAATATCTTTATAAAATGAGAAAAAAAGAAGAAGGAGATTCTAGGCAAGAAAATGCAAAACAAATGAAGAGATTTAGACCTTTGTGTACATTCTATACTGTAATGATCCCAAGCCAAATTTTTCGCTTGGTATCACTAACTACTACTGATTTATTGTTATGCAGGTGTTTATGGAGTTATTAAGTGCATACAAGATTCATCCAACACATGAAGATCATAACACAATAAAGATATGGAAGCACAAACAAGATCTGACCTAGAATCAATACAATAGATGGTCGATCTAGCATGAACCTCATATGGCCGTACAATCAATAGATATGAGCTACTACAAAATGCTCTGCTGATACAAAATACGCCTCCAAAGGATGAAGAAACGATGAATACCAATACCTAGTAGATCTAGGCGTCAAACCCTCTAGCTGAAGAGTGCCACACTCCAAATGAAGATTGAAACCCTCAAGAAATTTGGCCTTGATGACAGGATGATCCAAATGAGCTCAAACTCGGCCCAATGATAGATCAGGGCAGTGGGAACCTCCTCCAGAAGTTTCAGTCCCAACGTCCAAGTCTAACCCCCAACGTCCAAGTCTAACCCCTCCAACTGATGGCTCTCCTAAGGGAGTTGCGCCCTCATGAATAGTTGAAACCCCAATGCAACTCGTCCCTGTAGAAATACGACTCCAAATGGCTTGAAACTCTTCCAGAATGTAGATCGGGCTAAGAGAATCCCGTGGAAGAAGTTTCAGGACCAAATCACAAACAAATCTCTCTAGATCTGAGTTTTTCTGAATCACAGGATGTCCCCTATGGCTCTAAGACGTCCCAATCTGCAGATAATGATTTGAGGATGATAACTCTCCAAAAACGTACTCAAACTGATGATCATGACCTTGCAAACAAGACCCAAGTGTTGGAATGTCCCCAGGCCCTCTGGATAAGCTAGATCGAACCTCCCTCTACATAATGGTGCGCCCTTGCTGTAATCACAAGAACAATACGACCTGCTACCTTCTGAAGCACTGGATGGAGATGAACTGAGACTAGAATGGTGTGGAGGAATCTTTCATCCCCGAGACCAAGCTGTGGAACATGGTGAGTGGATATTTCACCACTGAGTTGCTCACAAGGGTTTGTACAACAAACCCCCAAACTTAATTCTTAAGAGAAATAACAAATGCTAATCCAAAACCAGAATGCCTAATAGGTGCGCCCCAACCTCTTACTTATACCTTTTCCTTCTAATTCTCTTGTTGAGTTAAGTTAACTCCAGGGTTAATCTTCTATTCTTCTGTTGAGTTATCTTTTACCTTTAATCCCCTTTTCCTTTCTTAAGTCAACTTAAAAATATGATTTTAGCTTCATTGACTTCCCCCTTCAGTGTAAGACTATGACCTAGTGGGGGTACCCATGCCACTGAGTCTCCTCATCACCTCTCTAAGAGGTCGGGGACATTACAGTCTCCCCTGCTTGAAATTGCTTGTCCTCAAGCAATTCCAAACCTGCTTCCCTTACCATGTGTTCCTGCTCCCAAGTGGCATCCTCAATGGGTAAATCCTTCCACCTGATCAGGTAATCCTTGATGCTTCAGTTTATGAGATTCTTCTCTCGGACTTCTAGCACCTCCTCCAGAATCAAAACAAGTTGTCCCTCCTCATCCATGGGGGGTAATACTTCAATAGACTTGATGTGTTGGCTGAGGGATTTCTTAAGGCACGAGACATGAAAAACGTTATGAATTCTGCTACCCTGTGGAAGCTCCAGCTCGTAAGCTACGACCCCTATCCTCTTGCTCACTTTGTAGGGTCCAAAGAAATGTGGCTGCAGTTTCTCTGCTCCACTTCTTTTAATGGAAGTCTGCCTGTATGGTTGTAGCCTCAAGTAGACTAAATCGCCATCCTCAAAAGTCCGATCAACTCTGTGCTTGTCTGCTTGGACCTTCTGCTGGTTTTGTGCCCTCTGTAGATGATCCTTCAATTCTCTGATAATGTCTTAGCTCTGCTGTATCCAATCCTGTACCATCGGTGCCCTGCTGTCCCCAAATGAAATCTCTACAAATGACAAGGGATCATAGCTATACAAATCTCTGAATGGAGACATGCCAATAGACATATGCTGGGTGGTATTGTAGCAATATTCTCCCAAATGTAACCATCTGACCCATGCCTTATGTTGACCTGCCACATAGTTTCTGAGATAGCCTTCCACCCACTTGTTGACTATCTCTGTCTGTCCATCTGTTTGCAGGGGATAGCTGGTGCTAGGGGTCAAGGCCGTACCAACCAACCAGAATAACTCCTGCCATAAAGTACTCATAAACCTGCTATCCCTGTCGCTGACAATGGTCTTAGGGAGGCTGTGCAACCTGAAAATCTCCCTAAAGAACAGTTCGGCCACCTGTGCTGTACTGAAGTCAATAGCTATGGAAAAGAAGTGTACAAACTTTGTTAACCTGTCTACTACTACGAATATGCAGTCCTTTCCTTGCATCTTTGGTAGCCCAGTGATAAAATCCATAGATATGCTTTCCCATTTGTGCTCCGGAATGGGCAAGGGTTGCAAAAGTCCTGCTGGGTGTGTGTGCTCGTCCTTGTTTGCCTGACATGTCACACACTCTTTGACGTGCCTAATCACATCCTCCTTCATCCCTTTCCAAGAAAATCTTTCTCTCACCTGCCTGTATGTCTTGCTGATTCCCTGATGTCTCGCCATTGGTGAGTCATGGAATGCCTGCAATACCTTGGCCTTAAAGGTTGACCCAGAAACCAAGAAGATTCGGTCCTTGTAGTAGATGAGGTCTTTAATAACCTTGAAATATTCCTCTTGTACCTACCTGTCCAGTAGTTGGCACGCAAACTGGTCTTCTGCATACTCCATCACTAGTTGGTCTTTCCAATCAACTGTTATCCCTGTTATGGCATGGATGGATGGTCTCCTGGAAAAGGCATCCGCCACCACATTATTCTTTCCTTCGAAAAACTCAATGTCGAAGTCATAGGCCTGTATTTTGCTTACCCATTTTTGTTGCCTCTCGTTCAAGTCCTTCTATTCCAATAAGTATTTGAGACTGTTATGATCTGACTTGACAACAAACTGAGCACCTACTAGGTATTGCCGGAATTTGGCTAATGCATGCATGATAGCCAACATTTCTTTATCATAAATGCTGTAGAGAATCTCAGGACCTCGAAGTTTCCGGCTCTTGTAGGCAAGAGGGTTCCTCTTCTACATCAATATGGCCCCTATTCCTTCCCTAGATGCATCACACTCCAAGGTAAATGGAAGACTAAAGTCTGGAAGGGCTAAGACTGGGCATGTACTCATCACCTTCTTCATCTTGTCCATCGTTTTTTGAGCCTCCTCATCCCACTTGAATGCTCCCTTCTTAGTCAAATCGGTCAAGGGTGCACATAACTGAGAGAACCCCTTGATAAACTTCCTGTAATATGAGCACATTCCCAGAAATCCTCTCAATTCTGTGAGTGTCTTAGGAGTGGGCCATTCCATGATGGCTTCAATTTTCTCCTGATGCACTTGTACCCCTTTTGCTCCGATAATGTGTCCTAGATAAAGGACCTCTGTCATTCCAAACTCACATTTGGACTCCTTAGCATATAGCGACTGTTCCTCCATAATTGACAAAATATGGTCCAAATGCCTAAGATGCTCCTCCTATGTCTGGCTATAAATAAGCAAGTCATCAAAGAATACTAATAGGTTCTTCCTTAGCTGCTTGTTGAATACATGGTTCATACATGAATGGAATGTAGTAGGGGCATTGGTTAACCCAAAGGGCATCACCAGAAACTCATAATGACCGCAGTGACATCTAAAAGTTGTTTTTGAGATGTCTTCTTCCCTCATTTTGATTTGATGGTAGCCAGAACGAAGGTCAATCTTAGTGAAGTAGACGGCCCCATGCAATTCGTCCAACAATTCATCAATCCTTGGTATTGGGTACCTGTTTTTGATGGTCTTTTTATTCAAGGCTCTGTAATCAATGCACATCCTCATAGTGCCATCCTTCTTTTTCACCAACACTACTGAAGAAGCAAAAGGACTACTGCTAGGCCGAATGTGTCCCATGTCCAGAAGTTCCTTGATGGCCTTTTCTATCTCATCTTTGTACTTCTTGGGATGTCTGTACGGTGTGGTGATCACAGGTTTGCCCCCTTCCTCTAGCTCAATAATGTGCTCAAATCCTCTATCTGATGGAACCCTCGGAGGAATAGGCCCAAACACCTTGTGGTGTTTGTCAAGAATTTCCTTGATTTCAGGAGTGTAATGAACCTTGCCCTGTTAATCCACACATGTCACAACCCTGCATTTGGCTGCATATACTATTTCATCTCTCCGGAAGATGGTTTCCATTCTCTTGGCCGTGATTACCTTTGCATCATTCCCTATCATGCCCCAAAGCACTACCTTCCGTCCACCCTCTTCTGTGAATTACATTCCATCGTTTTGTAGTTGGTGGTGATAGGCCCTAATGTGTCGAGCCAATGAACTCCTAAGATGATGTTGGTATCCGGTAGATCCATGACATAGATGTCCTGTGTCAACTCATGCCTTCCCAAGGTAAGCTTTAGGCCTAGAATATATCTGTCACAAGGCATGGTGCTTCCTCCTGCCACCTCCACTTTGAATCCTTCAAATTCTGCTGTGGGTATGTGTCTTCTCTTCAACAATGCTACATCAATGAAGTTGTGGGAAGCTCCTCCATCAATCAGGACCGAGACTCTCTGACCCTGCAAAACTGCCCTCATTCGGAAGGTGTTATACTTGGGCACTCCACTGATAGATGCCAAAGTGGCCATACTATCATGTTCTGTAATTTGTTCTTCTTCTGTTGCCTCAGTGGTTTCTACCTCCATGTTTTGTATCTGTCCAATCTCATCCTCTTCTTCGTTATCTGAGGTGACCTCAATGTAATGTACCTGTCCATGTCCCATGCACTTGTGGGAGGGATTCCATGGTTCCTTGCATGTGAAGCAAAGTTGCTTCCTTCTCAATTCTTTCCTGGTGTTATCATCTATTTTTCCATGACCCTGTCATAACCCTTAGGGTCACGTCCTCCCTGGTTTATTGGAGGCTTTTGATCTCTTCCACCATTGTTAAGAGGAGGTCTGGGTATGAATTTTGGTTTAGTAGCTGGACCCAAATCCCTTGTCTTCCAAATGGCCTCCTGTATGTTAGTAGGCTTGAAGGCCTTTACCCAACCCTTCAAGGGTTCCATCAACCCTTCTATGAAAAGCATCATGATTCTAGTTGGAGACATATCTTGCACCATCACTGCCAACCTATGGAATTCGTCAATGTATGCTTCAACCATACCTGTTTGATTGAGTTGGGTGAGCTCCTGGAAATGTAGCTCAGGATCTCCTTGATAAAATCTATCAATGAGCCTCTGAGTGAATTTTGTATAGGATACAATCTGGTTGTGGCTGAGTGTGGTGAGCCCATGGTACCACCAGTTGTGGGCCTTTCCATCCAAGTACATAGTGGAATTTTTTCAATACATGACCCTTTTCCATTTCCAACATTTTTTCTATTTTCCAGGTTTATCAAATCCTATGTGGTGAAGACCAGGTTGGAAATTACTCTTAAGCACAATTAGCAGACTTATTTCTGAGTTTTATCAAAGACAATGGAAGAATAGAGTTATTGGATCAATTGTTGGATTGACTGCATTGGCATTTTGCCATTTCTTAATTGTGCAGTAATCTCAGTAGATTAGGGTAGATAGGTCTGCGAATAAGCTTGTTGGGCAAGCATATTTTATTACATTTTAGTTTGGTTTCAATTTTAGTTTTATTAAAAAAAAAAGGGGTGTAGTTGGTATTTCAGAATGCAGTTCAGAGTCAACACACAGATCAGAGTTCTATTTGTAAGATTTTGGACAGAACAGGTTGCAGGTTTTGATCAGTTTATGGGAAACTAGTCTACAATGTTCTTGGCACCTCACAAGGAGAGTACCATCCCCAAGTGGAGCCACTGTTATAACCCTATATTTCATAGGAATCATACGATGATTGAGATTTCACCTTCAGTAAGTTTGTGGTGTAAATCACATGGCATTCTGCCTATGATTTACTAAGGAAAAGGAAAATGGCTAGGGTTTCCGCAATCGAATTACCCTCGATTGAGTTTAATCGATGAGTTTTTGACCCCTTGGTGAAAAATGGCAAAAAGAGACCTTAGTGCAACCCACTTCATTCTTTTATCCTAAGTTCAAGAATGATTTGACACTTTGGCGCTTTGTGGTTAAATTGCACGCACATCTCAACGGTTGATCAAGGCACACCCAAATCAACGACTGGAAGAAGATATCAGACCCCCCGACCATTCTACTTTTATCGGTGGGGNAGAAAGTGGTTTTTCCCAGGAGGCCCCCTCCTAACATGGCACATTCTCGTTAACTCAAACCCCCTCTGCTCTATACCACTTACTGCCTACCCCCCCTCCTTCAAGCAAGTCACCAAACCGCCTGCTCATACCACCTCTGCCCTTCAACATCACACTCCACTACCTCTGCCCATACGTCATGCTCCACTACTCTGCCGACACATCACCCTCCACTCTCCTATTTCCAGTCACGTCCCATCCACCCGTTATCCACTCATTGTTCTCCATATCACTCCATTCATGTTTTCATTTACCCTCTAACCTATCACGCCGCTCTGCCACCACATCGTTTTCCCCTCTTCACATCACCTTTGCGCCTACCTCTCCCTTACATGTTGCCTCTCAACACACCTCATCGCTCGAGTGCTTGTGCCCATTCACTCCCAGTCATGACCAATCACGTCTTCCCACATGGCCATCGATCGTCCATTATACCGCGCGAGCTTGCACCAAGAAAATCATCGATTCATCATCATCATCCACGCCTGCCAACTACACCCCAGATATCGGAGGCAATGACAACAACCGACAACTTAAGATCGATCCGCCATCAACATTATCAGATTAAATCGCCTGCTCTTTTCACAGATGGCCACAGTCAGCGTCAAGAAGCAGACAACACAACATATGTTGAAAACCAATTTTCAACAAGCTCCATTAAATATGATTCTGGAAATATGAACAGATTTGCTTAATTTCTGTTTATTTGTAATCCTAGAACTAGTTAGTTTAGATTTAGCTAGATTTGAATCCTGTTCATTTATGATAGGATTCGATGCTAATAATGTATAAATGCTTCTGTTTACAAAGTATTGAGGTCAGACCCCGTTGGATGGAAAAATCTTGTTAGGCCCTCCTGGACTTGACTACACATTTGGATGCTAATCATACATAGGGATGTTATTAAATAAATTATAGCAACATAGTTCCATATGACATGATTCTTGTGTCAAATCCCTTGATGAAGTTTTCTCTATAATTTTGTCTCCCTCTGTAACACCATATTGTATTCTACAGTCTTGATTATTCTGAGAAGTAATAGGGCAAAACTTGTTGAGATATACACTCTGTCACTTGGCTTAGAATAGTTTCTATGTTTTTCTACTAAAAGTTGAATTCAAAATTCTTTATTGCTATGTATTTAATTTGACTTCTTTAAGCCTATGAAGATCCAATTATTTTCCTAACTTGCCCTGCATTAATGGCCTGTCAAATCTGTCTTATTTGATGCTAGTTGTGACTCCATTTCCCAATGGCCCCTTCTCTCCTACTCCAACCAAAACACTTTAAAACAAACTCAAAAACCACGTACTATCATAACTAGCCTAAAATTCCCAAAACAACAAAGTTAAATCTAATAGAGAGATCCCTCTTTGAGTCTTGGAGGGCTAGATCCTTGACTCCAAGTGGTTTTGTAGTTACCTCTGCCGATATCTTCATCAGCCTGAGAAATTACAGAGTGATAACATCTGCCACACCTCCAAACCTAGGAAGTAATGCATCAAACCCAAATCCTTCATCTCAAACTCCAAGGAAAGATTTATCTTACAGTTAGCAATCAAATCCTTGTCCCTATCAAGAAAAGATCATCAACGTACATAAAAAGTATCAATTACCTCTCCCCTACCAAGAAATATAGTTTAGGGTCTGCCTCACTTCTTTGAAATCCCATATGCTGCAAGTACCCATTTATCCTCGAATACCATTCTCGAGGTGCTTGTTTAAGACCGTATAGTGCTTTCTTAAGTCAGAACACAAGAGACTCTCTCCCACAAACCTCAAAACCCTCTGGCTGGTCTATGTAGACCTCTTCCTCAATGATGTCATTGAGGAAAGCGATCTTGACATCCATCTAATGTACAGGCCAACCCATCGTTGCTGCTATAGAGATCAAAACAAAGAAATTGTTGCTATTCAAAAAATTGTTTTTATTGACACACAATTGAAATTTATAGAAGTTTTTTAATATAACTGCATATACCTCTCACACACATGTTTTGCTTTGACACAACTGACACTTGAAATTTATGGAATTTTGTTTTGCTTTGACACCACTCACACTTGAAATTTATGGATTTTTTTTTACATTTTCACACATAGATATGCAAAGGTATTTACAAACATGGTAAATATCCCTCTCTCTCACTCACACACACACATATATATGGTTACATGTAAATTTTCAACTTTCCCATCATTCTTACGGTTTTAGGAATTAAGTGGACATCACTAATGACGTGCAATTTTTAAAACTACAAGTATATGGCGGTTAAAAAGACCCATCAAATTTAACGACATGCAAGGTTTCCCTCTAGATTCTGGAAAACACCGTTCGAGTTGCCAAACCACAAGTGACAGAACCCAAATAAAAAAAAAAAAAACGAATAAAAAATCCATGTTTTTTCCCCTTCCCTCCCTTTTATAGATCCCAGATTACATTGTAATCTCCTTCTAAAAGATCAGTATGATCTTGATTAACTAGCTGAAAACAAAGAAAAGTGTAAATTTTCTTTTAACCTAGCCTCAAGATTCAGATCTCAACAAAATTTTATAACCCAGAAAATTTTATTTTACAAAAAATAATTCTGATTTGTAATTTGAACACTATTGAATTCTATTTACCAATTATTTGCACAGCAGAAATGCTAAGAACAATAATCAACAAGATCGTCACATCATCAACATAAGATATACCCTGGAAACCCAAATGGGAAAACCAACATTTAGTTTTTACTTTTATTATGGCTTCTGGAGAAGTAAAAATTAGAGTTTTACAACTTATATTTACAAGAAAATTCCCAGCATTCCAACCAGCCTCAGAGAAGATCCTTGGATAAGTTCTCCTACTTTCTCTCACCACAATAAACCCCTATACAAAAATTCATCTTCTCTCTCTAATCGATGCCTCAACATGAATACAATAAAAGAGATTGATGTTGTTGTTGTATCTTTCACCTCTTCGTAGATTTTACTTCTATAACCTTACAATGACCAATACCATGTGCCAAAACTACTGGCCACAAAACTACAACCCAAACGAAACCACATGCTCCTTTATATCTCACAGTTGTGACTTTGTCATTATAAAATAAATAAAATTAATATCTAAAGAGTATTATTTTACATTCTTCAATAATTAAGACACGAAACTAAAAACAAATTCCTCTTGAGCTAAACCATAGCTCAACGCTCCCTCTTAGCGAGGAAGGGATTCTAAACTAACCCAAGATTCTCTTGGAACTTCTTAAACTTCCCTTTGATCAAAGCCTTTGTGAAGATATCTGCCACATGTTCATTAATCAATACATACTCTAGCCTCACGACCCCTTTCTGCACACAATCGTGAATGAAGTGATATCGAATATCAATGTGCTTGCTCTTGTCATGGAATAATGGATTCTCAGAGAGTTTTATACAACTCTGATTATCATAGAAAATGACAATCACATCCATCTCCAGACCAAATAGTGCCATGGGTAGCTTTCACAGCCAAATAGCCTCACATGCAGTTGTACTTCCTGCCATGTACTCTGCCTCTGCAGATCTCAATGCCACTGACTTTTGCTTTCGACTGAAACAGGAAACAACACCTGAACCCAAACTAAAGAAACAACCTGAAGTACTCTTCCTGTCAACTGAGCATCTCACTCAATCATCATCTGTAAATCTTGTCAACCTCACTCCACCTGCTCGCTCACATTGAAGTCCATACTCCACTGTGCCCCTCAATTACTGAAGCACATATTTTGCAACAACCTAATGTACTCTCCTCAGGTCCACCATGAATTGGCCGAGGGAATTTAATGAAAAACTGATATCTAGCCTAGTGTTGACCAAATACATGAGCGAACCAATCAACCGACGATAAGATGTAGCATCCATTGCCCCTGATTCTAAGGCATCAACCTTGCTCTAGTTTGTCACTAGAGGCGTAGACACAGGCTGGCACTTAAGCATCCCAAATCTCTTCAAGATATCCAATGTATACTTCCCATGTCCAACGAAGAAGTGTCCCTCTGTCTACCACACCTCCAAACCTAGGAAGTAATGCATCAAACCCAAATCCTTCATCTCAAACTCCAAGGCAATATTTCTCTTACAATCAATAATCAGATCCTCGTTCCTATCAAGAAAAGATCATCAACATACATAAAAAGTATCAATGGCCTCTCCCCTACCATGAAATATAGGTTAGGGTCTGCCTCACTTCTATGAAATCCCATTTGCTGCAAGTACCCATCGATCCTCGAATACCATGCACGAGGTGCCTGTTTGAGACCGTATAATGCCTTCCTCAGTTGACACACATGGGATTCTCTCCCACAAACCTCAAAACCTTGTGGCTTCTATATGTAGGCCTCTTCCTCAATGACGTCGTTGAGGAAAGCAGTCTTGACATCCATTTGATGTACATGCCAACCCGTCTCTACTGTTATAGAGATCATATTCTGAATAGAGGTATATCTAGCCATTAGGGTGAAGGTCTCGTCATAGTATTCTCCCTCTTTTTGTGAAAACCTCTTGGCCACAAAGTGTTCCTTGTACTTCTCAAAGCTCCCGTCTACTACATGTTTTAATTTTTAGATCCACGTGGAACCTACCACTCACTTTCCTTCATGCCTCGACACCACCTCCCAAACATCAATCTTCATGATGGAGTTGTACTCCTCCACCATGGTATCCTGCCACACTTATTGTTGTGCAACTTGCTCAAAGTTGGAAGGCTCAGCATCAATGATCTCTGCCATTAATGCCATATAGTCTTTGTACCGTGGTGGTGGTCTGCTCTCCTTGAAAGGTCTCTTAGGAGGTTCTATATCCTTGGCATTCCTAATAGTGTTCACATCACTCTTAGTTTGTCCTATGTCAGATGTGGTGAGCTCATCCTGTGAAATAGAATCACTCTGCTCCTCATCATCCTCCTGTGTCAACTGCCTACCAGTGCCTGTACCTGTTCCAGAACCTGTATCTTGTGAATCCATACTTTGTTTCTCTCCAATCTTTTGCACCTGTTCCTGGCTCAAGGGATCCAAGTATGCCATATCTCACCCAAGTATGTACTCACACTGACTGACGTGGAAAAAAAAACGATTATTGAGTTCGAGAGAAATCCATTATCAAGGGTGCTCCGCATCACTCAGGTCACGGGCGGTATTCATCTTCGATTGAATACAACATCTCCAAACTGGTTCATGCATCCACAATGTCAGTTGTCCGAATTACTTTTATTAACGATGCCAATCCAGAGTGAATGACTTGAACATTTCGGTCGTTTTTCTAGAGCTCTACTTTTGTATTATTGTAAATGAAACATGGATTTGATGTGTGGTTTGTCCTCGCAGTCAGGTGGTAATTTAAAAAAATGCCATATGATGTGTCGCGAGTTCGATTAACCGCAGGCCCTGATGTAAAAGGAAATTAAAGGCGGTGCTTTACAGCACTCCAAGTTTTTTCATAAGTTATTAACTTTCTAAAAATACTCCAAATTTGTCAAATTTCTCTACCGACATGTTAGCAAAAAGAATATTATAATTTTTTTCATAATTGAATTTATTACTTTTAAATTTTACTTTCTTAAAATACTCTAAATTTGTCAAATTAGGCATACTTTCTAAAAAAAAAATACTCCAAATTTGTCAAATTTCTCTACCGACATGTTAGCAAATTCTATTTTTTTCATAATTAAATTTATATATTTTTAAATTTTGCTTTCTTAAAATACTCCAAATTTGGAAAAAAAAAAGAAAAGAAAATTTCTAATTTTTTTATAATTAAATTTATCTATTTTTAAATGTATAATTTATTTATGTCCTTTTAAGTATATCATTTTATATGTATTTTCACATATATATTTATTACCTTAAATTGTAAAAATATTGAGAAAACAAAAAAATTCATATTTTCAAATTAGTCATTGAATACTTTTAATTTTTTTTTGTATTTGATAGACGAATTATATATTGATCACTCTGTCCCTACTTGGAAACAAACATCAACCAGGGAAGATATTGACAAGTCCCCTCAAAAACAGAATGTGTTTGGAATTAGTTTATCCAATTCTCAGAGGGTTGTGGGTAGATTTTAATTTCAGAGGGTTGTAAATTATGTCTTCTTGATATACATGAATTGCTGATATGAAATCAACAACTATCAAACTGTTCTGGTTTGTGATGTCATATTGTATGATATTAGTTGTTGTATCTTGTAATGGTTGCATTATGATAATGCAAGAACTGGTGGGGAATTTGTATTATGATATTGCAAGAACTGAGCAAATTTTGTGTATGGAATGTGCCCAACAAAAAAATTTGAACAATGCTAATGAAGAAGTAGTCCTTACTCTTGCAAATTCTGTTTAAAAGAGATTCTTCATTGAAAAAGGATTTGACCATTTGAGATTCTTCTTAATAAATAGGGAAAATGAACCATCCATGTTTGTAAGGATGGAAATATGCAGGTGAACCATGAAAGTTGGCAGATTATGGATTAAAATCATTGTTGGCAGCTTAGAATTAGTGTCAAAGTGAGGGGAGAATACAGGGCACAAACCTAGTCAGTTGGATTCAAAGAAGCACCGAAAATCAACCATTAGATATCGTTATGCTAGGCCATGGGCATATTTACAATATTTTCAAACTGGCTCATCTATCCACAATATCATTTGTCCGAATTTCTTTTATTAATGATGCCAACCCAGAGTGAGTGACTTCAACATTTTGGTCGTTTTTCTGGACCTATATTACTGCATTTTAGTTAAGGAAAAGGAAAATTATTTGTGGTTGGTACTCGGACTCCAGCGGTAGTTCATATAAATACCACATGATATGTTACGAGTTCGAGTACGACTATCTACTGGCTGCTAAGTGTTGTTGAAGAGTAAAGGCGGTGCTGTACAGCATCCCAAATTTTTGCAATTCATGATTTATTTTGTTAATACTTTATTTATATTATTATTATTATTATTATTTTTTAATTCTCTCGACATTACTTATAATTCATGATATAATTCATGATTTATTTTTGCAATTCATGATTTATTTCGTTTGTAAAAATATTTTGTTAATACTTTATTTATATTATTATTATTATTATTTTTTAATTCTCTCGACATTACTTATGTTTATTAGTTATTAAATATTTTCACTCTTTTTTATGAATTCATAATTTATTTAGTTTGCAAAATATTCTGTTAATACATAATTTATTTTTGTTATTTTTATTTTTTTTTAATTTTCTCAATATTACTTATATATCTACTTACATAAATATCTATTACCTTGGATTGAAAAAATACATAATTTATTTTTGTTATTTTATTTTTTTTTAAATTTTTTTTGATGTTACTTATATATTTACATAAATATCTATTACCTTGGATTGAAAAAATACATAATTTATTTTTATTATTTTTATTTTTTAAAAATGATAAAAATATTGAAAAAAACAGCTATTTGTGTTTTCAAATAATCATTAAATACTTTTACTTTTTAGTTTATAAATACTTTATTTTATTTCTTAGAAAGAGTATATTCTTTGCTAAATTAAGAATTTCCATTTTGCCCTAACTACATGAAACATCATATTTATGTAGGCTTGGCTTATAACCTTTGCCACTGGCCAATGTGATAAACACTAATATGTATATTATGTTTTATTTATCGGTTGCAAGTTGTTTTCTGAAATGACAATTTTTAAATGTTTTTGTTTTATTGTTATTATAAGTATTCATAAAATTATTTAAGAGTGTTAGAATGTATATTATTATTAATTTATATTATATATAATTAAAAAAATATGGAAAAAAATCAGTAATTAAGTTGAAGGCATTTTTTAAAGGGATAATCTTTCTAAAAAAAATTTCTCCTGTCTGGTTTTAATGAAAATATGACATCTTCATTCATAACACATTTCATAATTATGATAGCTCGTCGAATTATCCTCCGAGGAGCACTTCATCAAGTACGGATTTCAAAGTAATGGGGTGTTGACATGTCCATAAGAGAAAGGCTTACAAATGTTGTGTGAGATCTCGACTATATGCTCGTTGGTTAACAGGAATCTCTCAAGATAAATTCTACCAGCAATTGGTCATCTTCGTAGCTTTATCAATCTCACAGTTGTGACTAATTCTTTTATTGGCCCATTCCCTTATGAGATCACCAATGCCACAGGCCTTCATGCATTCAACATATCCAACAATATATTTAATAGGTATTTCTCGTCTAACTTCTCCAACTTGAAGAACCTTGAGATCTTGGATGTCTACAACAACAACTTCACCGGGCCATTACCAATGGACGTGACTGCATTGATGATTCTCAAGCATCTTTACCTCGAAGGTTACTACTTTTCTAATGTCATTCCTGCTAAGAATGGTGGTTGGACTAAGTTGGAGTGTCTTGTAGTATCTAGAAATGAACTGAGAGGAAAGATTCTAGGAGAATTGGGAAATCTTAGTTAGCTTCAAGACCTTTATGTGGCCTATTACAATGAATTTGATGGTGGAATACCTCCTAAAGTGGGGAAGTTGATGAATATTGTTTGTTTGGATATGTGGGATGGTCCCATTCCACTGGAGTTTGGTAATTTGGTGAATTTAGATATATTGTTTATGCAAGTGAATAGCCTTTTTGGCTCAATTCCTCTAGAGATGGGGAACCTCAAGAGCTTGAACTCTATGGATCTGCACATTTGATTAAGTCATCCTTGAAAGGTAGAGCACGTTGAAATATTTATCCAACTCGATCTTACCTGCAATCTAAGAGAAGTATTGAAACTTAATATTGGTCCTTGTTAATTGCTCAACATTATATGTTATGATGAGAATTTCTCCATGGGTTGGATGAGTGAACCAAAAAGAAAATATTCCATTTTTTCAATTATGCATGGATCCAAAAAGTTGGGGATTTTTTATAGTAAATTATCTTAAACTTTGTTTTGTTATGGTTTTTATTTTAAGAATGTTAATTTCTTCTTGTTAAAAATATATTAAAAATTAAAATTAAAAATAAAAATAAATAAATTATAATGAATTTTTATTAGACATTTTTCTTTTATTTTCAATAATTTTATCCTATTGAATTTTCTTCTTAAATTTAAATATAATATTATTTTTCATGGTATGGATATTTTATATATTAAAAAAAAAAAAATTATAATGACTTTTTATAATACATTTTTCTTTTATTTTCAATCATTTTATCTTATTGAACTTTCTCCTTAAATTTAAATATAATATTATTTTTAATGGTATGGATATTTTATAAATTTATTTATTTTTTCCAATAATTTATCTAAGAGTTAACATTTTTATTTCAATTCCTCTTTAGTTATAAGTGGTTTTAAGTGGAGTTTGAAGCAATTTTAAGAAACCTTTTATCTTTCGTAATTATCATCTAGCTCGTCCATGTAATATTCCTTGCTTAAGTTATACAATATTTCCTCTAAATTTGGTTAGTAGATTTGTCAAACAGTTCAATGACAATTTATAACATCAATCAATTTGGGAATATTAATGTCATATGCTTATGGAAAGGAACTAATCCAACAATCTTTTTTAATTATTCTTGGAAATAAGGGAAAAGATACATAACATAACATAATCTAGCCCCGTCTTATGAGTGGGTACAAATATCAGTACTTATCATTAAGTAAATACCACAATAGTAAGCTACAACAAATGAACCTGGTTATATGTGATCAGAGTCGCCCTTTTCCTTAAGCCTGTCTTTTTCTCAGCATACAATCCACAGTAAAAGCACCCAACAAAGGGCACTAAACATAGCGAGGCGGACTGCACAAAGCTAGGGTTTGACAGTCGCAGACACAGTAGAGCGCAACATGGTTACCAAAGGGGGCGGTAATGGAACCCCCTCATACACGCAGGTAGTGGTGGACAGGGGGAAAGGACCACGAGGTGGAGGTTTCAAGGAACCAGTGATGAGCACCTTGGGTTCAGGATTGGAAAAGAATTAGGAAAGAAACTCGGAAAAAAGGGATCGTATGGGGGAAGAAGCCAGAGAAACCCATAATGCAGCGCAAGAACTAGAGAACCCCAATGGGGTAGAAGGGCGCAACCCGTGTAAACCTAAAACAACATTGATACCCAAGGTAATACTTGAAGATGCACAAACACAACTCTTCTGGGACCAGATGAAGACACATGCACTAATCTGCAAGTTCATGGGTCTATGGCCCATAGAAAGAACGTTGCGCAACTGGATAAAATATTATTGGAAGCCAAGTGGGGAAGTGGAACTCCACCTGGGTTCGAAAGGCTTCTTCAGAGCAGTATTCATGAATTTGTAGGACAGGGATAAAGTCTTTGAGGGGGGGGGTGTACTTCCACGCCTCAGCAGGATTGTACATGTGGCCATGAAAGGAAAACTTCTCCCCAAAGAAAGAAACCTTCAAGAATGTAGTTGTTTGGCTGCAACTTTACTCTCTACCGATAGACTACTGACTACCCTCTACCTTCAAATAAATCGGGAACAAACTTGAAACTATGTGAAGACATCGGAAGCAACCCTAAAAGGGAGATATACCTCCTATGCAAGGATCTGTATAGACATGGATGTTTCGGGGGCACTCCCAGAAGCCATAAGCCCCGAATTCAGGGATGAGGAATGGATACAAAGCATCGATTATGAGCAGATCCCATTCAGATGCAGAAGATGCCATGAACATGGACACCTATTCAGATAATGGCCTCTCAATAAAAAACAAGAAGGGGAAAACACCAAAATACAACAAGATGAGGAAGGGTTTATCAAACCGAACCACAGAAACAGAGCAAACAAGAAACCAAGTAAAACCCTAATGGGAAGCAATCTGGAAGCCATGACTAGAACGAAAGGGCGTGACAAAACCTACAAAGGGAAGAAGAAGGAAAGGAAAAGGCACAAGATAAAGAAGCTAAGGACCAAGCCACAAATGAGAACACAAACAATCCAAGCAATCAGATGGAGTAGGAGGGTAGCACAACTCCTATGGACGGAGAAACCAGAGATGCCAACACACCCATGCAGGAGGCAGACGGAGACGCGGAAATGACACCAAGCGAGGTAGGTATGGAAGATTATCACCTTAGAGATAGTGTGGAAAGGGAAGGGATAGATCTCTCGAACATACTGGAGCAATGGAAAAGGCATGGCATAGACAATGTACCAACAGAGCAACTAGACTGTATCCAATACCTATACCTCCTAAGGGAGGAAGCAAAATCCAGAGGGCTCAAGCGCACGCACGGGGAGATAGGACACCTTGGAATCAAAGCAGGCGAGGGACAACCACAACTCTCACCCAAGCAGACGCGAAGGAAGAAAGGAAAGAAATCAAACAGTGTAGCCCTACAGGAACTAGGAGCACTGCTAATAAATTCAGGTAAGATCAAGAAGCTCTTTCCCAACTCCCCCCCACATGTTTAAATGAAGATTATAAAATGGAATCTTAGAGGCCTAAACAACCCATAAAAACAAAGAATCCTTAAAAATAGACTGAGGAAGGAACAACTGGACCTCTATTTCATCCAAGAGTGATCCAGGTGGATATCGGTGGCCACCCACCTTTTCCAACTGGCTCAAAACAATTTTCTGGCAATTTTGGTAATTTACTATTTTTAGCAGTTTTTCAGGTCCTGAACTTTCGGAGCCGTTTTGAGACCCTAAATGACATTTTTTGGGAAAACAAGGATCAACATGGAACAAAGTTCATGTTTCTCACACAAAAGATGTAGTCCTCGGATAGATCTTTCTAACGGTGTATCGAGCGCCCCAAACAGAGATCGTATGCAAAAGTTACGCCCCTGGGAAGTTGACGTATCAACTACCCCCATTGGGGCCCGCAAACCTTTTGGATTTTCATCTTCTGGGGTTAGGGTTTTGGATTTTCCTTATGTTAAAAAGTCCCTTAGAGCCTCATTGTAAAAATCATCTTCTTGTGAATGCGAGTAGCCGTCACATCTCTTCTCAGAGATAAGCTGCCATCATTCTAGCGAGTCTTTCACTCTGTATTTTTACAGTCTCTGTACATTTCTTTCATTAATAGAAATCGTGTATTACTGTATATCTGTGTTTATGGTTGCATCTCCGATACATTTCTGTTATATTATTGGATATTTGCGATATCTCTGTGCATTTCTTTATTATATCTCTACTCTCATTTTGTGCCGAAAATAATCTGGATCAATGGTATCAAAGCAGGCTACTCTTGATCGTTTTTCAATGCATGTCCCCGACAAGGTCCGAGTATAGCAAGTTGGGTCTTGAGCTTGTCTCTCTTGAGGACAATCGCTCTCGCACACCCAAGAAACCCTCAATGGTAGAAGAAAAGAAAAACAATGGAGCAGACGATCCTATTAGTATGTTGCTTGAGCAAGCTCTCATGCGACAGAGGGACGAAATGATGGAGAATTTTTCCCACATCCTTCAACGCCTGCCGATAGCAACATGCACATCTTCATCAAGCGGCCACTTTGGAAGCACCTCGCCTTTCAAGGTACAAGTTAATTTTGATATTCCTATATTTGAAGGACAGATAGATGCAGAAGCCCTAGACAAATGGTTAAATCTGCTAGAAGTTTATTTCTCTGTTCACAATTTTTCCGACAGAGAAAATATCACCTTCACACTCCTTAAAGCTCTCCCTCATGTCAAACATTGGTGGGAAACTTACTGGGAGCAAAGTTCCACAGAGGAGACTGGAATATATGGGGCCGAGCCCACTTGGGATTTTTTTGTGGATGCGGTAAATGAACAGTATTACCCTGTTGGCAACTATGAGGACCAATACATGAGATGGACCACACTGTGGCAAGAGAGGGGGCAAACAGTTCTGGAGTTCACCAATACCTTCCATACCTTGTGCACCAAGCTGGGTATCAAAGACTCCGAACGACATTTGGTTCTGAAATACCGTGGGGCTCTACACATATACATCCAAACTGAAATGGATTTTTTGGACATTTCATCACTCGGTGTTTCTTATTGATATGATGTTAAAATCAAGAAGAAATTTAAGCACCAGAACAAACGGGAGTTCGGATCTACAAATCCACAACAACCAAAGTATGAAAAAGAAGACCCTAACAAACAGTCTCTTGAAAACCAGTCCAAGCCACAGGAAAAGAAGTGTCATGGGAAGACAAATAAGGACACCGGAAAATGGTGTGATTTCCACAAAATCCCTTGGCACAACACTGATGAATGTCGCTCAAAACAGTCATTGTTGGCCAAGATCAAAGACAAGGAGCCGAACCCTGATTCTGAATCTAATTATGAAAATATTGGTAAAGGACAGATCATTGACGCACACCTCACTGCTATTGTCGTGAATGCAACAATTCAACCAGAAGAACCAACAGATCCTGAAGAGCAGGAGCGCCTTTTTCATTCACAGATGTGGGTGAAGGGGACCCCGCTGCATTTTATTGTTGATAGCGGAAGCCAGAAGAACCTCATCTCAACAGAGGTCATTAAACAGTTGGGATTGTCGACAAGTACACCACACCTGCAACCATACAACATCGAGTGGATTCACCAAGGATGAGATCTTCGTGTCAGCCAATAGTGACGATTGTCATACGGCATCCAACCCTTCAAGGATGAGGTATTATGTGATGTTTCCCCACTGGATATCTGTGGTGTTCTCTTGGGCCAACCATATATGTGGAGACGCCATGTTGTTTATGAGTCTCGACCCCGTAGTATCATTGTTACTTTGGGGGGTCATATCTACAAAATACCAGAGGTAGTTCCAACTATTGTTCCACCTAAAAAGTGTCGCAAGGTAGTATCTCATACTGCAAAATTTAGCTTCTTCACAATATGTTCAAAAGGGGAACAGAAGGACACTGCAACCACTACAACCTCGCCCCAAGCACCTTCTATCCAATAGAAGCAGGTCGACAAGGTTGTAGCAAAGTGCAAAGATTCCTTCTGCACACAGTCATCTCATGTAGCCAGACTAGTTAAAAAGGTCCAACCCTTCTAGCCACAAGTTCGTGATAGCCTTCAACAAGCTAAGCAATGCAACTTCTCCAGCAAGGCAAGCAACTCACCAAGATTCAGACTCAGCAAATGCTTCCCCCTCTTCCCTGGGAATTCAATGCAATGTAGACCATTGCTTCCTAAGGAGGGAGGATTGATCCAGGTGGATATCGGTGGCCACCCACCTTTTCCAACTGGCTCAAAACAATTTTCTGGCAATTTTGGTAATTTACTAGTTTTAGTAGTTTTTCGGGTCCTGAACTTCCAGAGTTGTTTTGAGACCCTAAACGACATTTTTTGGGAAAACGGGGAGCAACATGGAACAAAGTTCATGTTGCTCACACAAAAGTTGTAGTCCTCGGATATATATTTCTAACGGTGTATCGAGCGCCCCCAAACGAAGATCGTATGCAAAAGTTATGCCCCTGGGAAGTTGACGTATCAACTACCCCCATCGGGGCCCGCAAACCTTTTGGCTTTTCATCTTCTGGGGTTAGGGTTTTGGATTTTACTTATGTTAAAAAGGCCCTTAGAGCCTCATTGTAAAAATCATCTTCTTGTGAATGCAAGTAGCTGTCACATCTCTTCTCAGAGATAAGTTGCCACCATTCTAGCAAGTCTTTCACTCTGTATTTTTACAGTCTCTGTACATTTCTTTCATTAATAGAAATCGTGTATTACTGTATATCTGTGTTTATGGTTGCATCTCTGATACATTTCTGTTATATTATTGGATATCTGCGATATCTCTATGCATTTCTTTATTATATCTCCGCTCTCATTTCGTGCTGAGACAAAATGTACGGTAGATAGAATGGAAACAATGGAGCAAGTACAAGATGTTGGTTGTCGAAGGACAACATATGGTAGGCAATATTCTCACTCTGTGGAACCCACAAGTGATGAATCTACTAACAGCCAAAGCCACCATATACACACTTTCGGTTAACATGCAAATCATAGGTAACACAGAGATGGTTCTATGTACTAATGTGTATGGTCCCTAGATGTTGGAAGAAAAGAGAAGAATGCTCCTAGACCTAGAAAACCTAAAAGTCCGTTCCAACAACCTCCACTGGATCCTGGCTGGGGACTTCAACATCGTCACGACACTTGAGGAGAAAAAAGGAGGCACCAAGAGACTGGATAGAGATGCAGAAGACTTTTCATCTTTCATTGACACAGTGGATATGGTAGACATCAAAACCAATAATGGCCAGTTCACATGGAACAATAAACGGATAAATCAACATCAGATAGCAACGAGGCTAGACAGATTCCTGGTGTCAGAGTCCATCATCCTTCAGGGTTTAAATTTAGAGTGCAACATCCTTCCCTGGGGGGGCTCAGACCACTGGCCAGTCCAGTTGGAAGAAAAATTCCAAACCACACCGAAAAACAAACCTTTCAGATTCGAGAAATTTTGTATTGAACATCCCACCTTCAAGGAGAACATCAGCCAATGGTGGCAGGAGCAACAACCTGAACAAGGGACAAGGATGTTCAAAATTTATAAGAAACTCAGGTACATCAAACATAAACTCAAGGAGTGGAACAAGGAAATCTTTGGAAACATAAACCAAGAAAAAAGAATTATTGAAGACAGAATGAGGAACCTCTAGGAAACATGCATAGAGATGGGTTATACAGAGGATCGAAAAAAGGAAGAGATCCAACTGACCCAGGAATGGGAAGCAAGATGCCAACAGGAAGAGACTCTATGGTGCCAAAAGTCAAGAATCAGGTGGCTAAAGGAAGGAGAACGAAATACAAGGTTTTTTCATCGAACCACCATTGCTAGAAGAACCCACAACAAAATCCTAAAAATTCGGGATCAGGATGGGATCGAGAGGGAGTCCCACAAGGAGATCAAAAATATACTGGTAAACCATTTCTATGGGATATCCCAGGAACCCAACCAAGATCAAACAGAGGCCATACAAAGGATAACTCGGCACATCCCCAGGCTAGTTACCGAGGAACAAAATATCAACCTAAACAAACCCATCGCTAAGGCGGAAATTGACAAAGTGGTCCAGGAGATGCCCAATGGAAAGGCCCCAGGTGCAGATGGTTTCACAGTGGAATTCTTCAAAGCTTGCTAGGAAGTGGTTAAACATGATGTCTATGGGGTGGTGGAAGACTCCAGATGCTCAACCTCCATTCTGAAAGCGCTAAGTGCCACAATGATTACTCTAATCCCCAAAGAAAATGAAGCCAGGACCCCAGACTGCTACAGACCCATAGCATTATGCAATGTGGTTTACAAGATAATCTCCAAAGTCATAGCCAATAGACTGAAACCTCTCCTACCCTCATTGATTTCCCAGGAACAGGTAGGTTTTGTAGAGGGGTGACAAATTATGGACAACATCATCCATGCCCATGAACTAATAAACACGTTGAAAACCCAGAGGAGAGGGGGGATGATAATCCAACTTTATCTAGCAAAGGCTTATGAAAAAATTAACTGGCACTATATGGTCAAGACTTTGGAAGCTTTTGGCTTTGCGCAACACTGGATCAACTGGATTGTTAGCCTAGTGTCAATGACTAGTTACTCGCTACTAATCAATGGAGCCCCAGACAAAACTTTCTGGTCTTCAAGGGGCATCAGACAAGGAGACCCACTATCACCTTTCCTGTTCATTTTGATGATGGAAGGACTCAGTAGAAGCATAAAAAGCGCAACTGCAACAGAAGCATTAAACCTTTCAAAAACTTCCCTACCTCCACACACCAATAGTTCGTTGATGACACCTTACTCCATGGCACACCCATGGTCAAGGAAGCGAAAGCCTACAAAATAATCTTAGAAGAGTTTGGGGAAGCCTCGGGAGTAGAGATCAATCACTCCAAATCCATGATATATTTCTTCAATACCAACCCAACAATTCAAAAGAACCTGGCAAATATTTTGGGGTTTGAACACAAAACTCTCCCAACAAAATATTTGGGAATTCCCCTGATGGACAAAGCATGAAAAATGGAAACATGGGAAGGAGTGATCAACAAGCTACAAGAGAGGGTGAAAAATTGGACTTACAGATCCCTCAACCTTGTGGGGAGACTTGTCCTGACCAAAGTGGTTCTGCAAGCAATTCCGACCTATATGATGTCAGTGTTTCCCGCTCCCAAAGGAATACTCCAAAAAATAAGAGCCATCCAAAGGGACTTCCTATGGCGTGGAGCGGAAAGCAAGAAAAGATGGGCCCTTGTCGCCTAGGAGAAGGTTTACAAACCAAAATGCAAAGGAGGCCTGGGTTACAAGACCCACAAGTAACCAAAGAAGCCTATGGGGCGAAACTCTGGTGGAGATGGGTTAAAGAAAAGTCAACACCGTGGGCAACCCTCTAGAAGGCCAAGTATGCCTCGGACATCAACGACCATGATCAAATTCATTTTATAGGCACAAGAGAAGGATCAACCATCTGGAACCTAGCCTGGTGCAACAAAAATTGCATCCAGAAACACAATTTCTGGGAAGTGAGGAATGGTAAAACAACCAGATTCTGGGAGGACGCATGGCAAAAGGAACCCAAAATGGAAAATCCAGACAGGGAGGAACTCCAACAGGAGATGATCGCACAAGGCAAAATCAAAATCCATCACTACTAGAAACAAGATAATGACCGCGACAGATGGAGGATCTGGGACAAACTCAATCCACAAAACAGAGATCAGATCGCAACAATAACAAAAGAGGTGGAGGAGGACTTGGGGAAATGGAAAATTGGAGTTTCAGAAGAAGAGGACCAACTAAGATGGGGCAGGGAAAATGGAGGGGAATTCAACTTAAAAGAAGCCCAGAATTACATTGCAGACCGGGACCAAGAAGACCCGGAGCAACAGTGGGGAAAGATTTGGGGCAGCCCCCAGTGGCCAAAAATCAAAATGTTCAAAGGGATACTACTTCACAACCAAATTCTAACATGGGAAAACCTAAGGAAAAGAGGGTTCATAGGCCCATCACAATCCCACCTCTGTCAAACTAAAGAAGAAACAACGAATCACCTCCTCGACGAATATAATTACATAGCAGAGATATGTGACTGGGCGACATGCATCTTCTGCCAGTCCAATAGGACGCGAGGTAACATCATCGCAACCATCATCAACTGGAATGAGAGTTACAACGAAAAGTAAACCTCTGTTGGAACTTCATGCCAGGGATGATCATATGGGCAATATAGAAAGAAAGGAACTGACTCATCTTTAGGAATGAAAGCCTCCCGGAAGGGAAACTCAAGGAAGCAATAATCTCACAAATCCAAGAAATGGTGTAGAGACGCAATTGCCAGACTGAAAGAGCGCAACTCACAGGCCAGGACTCTCGAATCCTAGAAATTTTTCACCTAAAAGACGGGCACAACAACACACAGGTAGGGCGACCACCGCAACTCGAATTAGGAGAATGCAACTGGACACATCCTCCGACAGGGTTCCTCAAGTTAAATTTTGACGGGGCGGAAAAAGGAAACCCAGGAATGACAGGAATGGGAGGGGTGATTAGAGATAGTGGGGGTAACATAATCAGGTTGTAAGTTGGGAGCCTGGGAAACTCAACCAACAACGCAGCAGAATTTGGAGCCCTCGAGCTCGATCTCGAAATTCTAAGCCAAGAAAGGATGAACAACACTATCGTGGAAGGTGACTCCACCTTGATCATCAACACGGTGAAGAGACTCCAAAGCGGCACCAGAGTTGGCAAGGTTCAGAAACACTGACACTTGGCACACTCCCTACAAAAAATCTAGGAGCATCTGCAAACGATTAACACCGTGGAGTTGTGCTAGGTATGCAAGTCAAAAAATGGCCCGACAGATAAAATTGCCAACGAGGGGGTTAGCAAGGAAGGACCAGAACTAGATACTACCTAGACCAACATCCTGCAAGGACAATTTAGAACTGACTACACCCAACTAGCAACAAAAGATTGGGACAACAACTTAAGCAAGGAAGGTCACATCAAGGAGGGCAACGAAAGGCCCAACGAAAGGCTCAAAGGACCCAGACAGGATATGACAACCCAACGCTCGACTACCAATCATAATGTTGGATCAAATTATACAACAGGCGAGGGTACAACAACAAGATCATGTCAACAGTAAGATTCACGGGGAAAGCCCGTGGGAAAGCATCGACGACAATCAACAAACAACTAATGACGTAAGGCAAGAAGGATTGACACGGACCAGTATTGATCCACCACGCCAAGGACCAGGTACGGGGAGTGGCCAAGTAGGATATCAAGAGAGCAGGGGAAAGGGCCAGTTCAGGAATAACGGTCGAGTCATCATGACCATATGGACCGGGACCAGGAGAAAAGACAGGAAGTTTCACCTCTACGGGTAGACCATGATTGGAAGGACGAGCCCGTAGCAGGGAAAGATAAATAAGAGACCAAACAACAGGAAGAGAGGCAAACAAAAGAGTGCAATTGCAGAGGCTATCAAATGACACAAGGGTAGGGAAAGGAGGAACCCCCGAGTAGACAGGAACAGGTTGAGAACACAACAAAGGAGCAGCCATAGGCCAGACGGGATGGTGAGTATGAAGCGAATGAATAGAAAAAGAAACCCACATGGGAAGGGAACACCGAACAATCCTTGACGAGTTTCAAGGATGGAGCAAGCGGAAAAAGACATAGAGGGAACCTTTCATACTCTGGTTGCGCCAAAAGGAAAGGCAACCATTACCCGGATGGAGAAGACAATCAATGAAAATTGCAAGGGAAAAACATGGGATGCGCTGGCTCAGGAAGCAGATTGGGTAACTGACCCAGGAGCAACACAACCCAGGGAAACCCTCTACCACAAAACAATGGAGATGGCATGGAAAACAAAGATGCTAATTGGAAAAGTGAGATCAGAGAAGGAGGAAGCCAGATGAGAGAACATCAAGGAACACACGAAGCTACTGAACGAGATCTTGAGGTGCCTTAGCAGTCTAGAGACCATTACCAGACTGCTAACTGAGGTTGAGACGGACCAGAAAACCAAGTTGGAACGATTGGCTACTCAATTCCACCTCTACATGCACTACGTCCATCACATGGAAATCACGCCAGTTGATGGGAAAGGAGCGCCAACACATATCAGAAAGACTCGCACAGTCCCCCAACAGGAGGAGAACAAGGGCCCGACGGATGAAGGAAATAAACATATCATCATTCTGGACTAGTGTCTGGTTAGTCTTTTGTCAAGTCAGTCAGGTCAGTCCTTTGTCAATCCCAACTTCTGTTACTGGTATTTTGTTTATCCTTTTCATGTCTGTTGCACTTATACAGTAAAAAACTGGATATGGTAGGACTGGGCTAGTTTCCCAGGGTGGCAGTCCAGTCCTACCCCTTGCCTATCTCAGAAAACGCAACTCGGGAACCTCTGGCCTGGTTTCCGTTTTGGCAGACCAGGGAGTTCCCCTTTTTTGTATCATAATCCCCCTTTCATAATACAGGTTCTTAAACTCACTTACAAAAAAAAAAAGTGCCCAACAAAGGGACAATCTAAGCCCCCAACTGACATAAGTCAACCAACAAGACAATAGTTCACCCAACTGATAAATATGATGCCTAGGTTCTAGGATATGCGCCCAGCTTGAGTAATTCTCCCCTTGGCTATGAGATTATACTCCCAGCTTGAGTAATTCTCTCCTTGGCTATGAGATTATACTCCCAGCTTAAGGAATGGTTGTCCCACACTAAAGAAAGCGCCCAACAATTGGAAATATGTGCCTAACAGCTAGAACTCTATTCCCACAAGAAATAACTCACCCATCAACCAAATAAACTCTCCCAGCTTTAAAGTATGGTTGTCCCACACTAAAGAAAAGTGCCCAATAGTTTAAAATATGTTCCCAACAACTAGAAATCTGTTCCCACAAGCAATAATGTATGCCTAGTGGCTTGGAATGTGCCCTAGCCTTCAAAAGAACTTGCCCTTTTCAGTATATTAACTCAGCCAAAAAACAAACTAGTCTCCCAAGGAGAAAAAATGCACAACACCATAAAGAAAACTCCCTCTTCAATGGAAACTCGTCCCACAATGGAAACCCAACCATCACACACAAGAAACTAACTATAACTCTGAGAAATTCAGCTGTAAGAAGATAAAACAATGTCAAAATTTGAGTGATTTCGATCCAAGTCCAGCTAGGGTGTATCGTTGCAACACTGAAACCATAGATAAATGAAGGGTTCCCAAAACCCTAAACTCTTTCCTCAAGAGTTCTCCAAAATATGTTTTCCAAATGAGTGAATGCAAGCATGATCCTAGACTCCTCCTATCCCCTTTTTTATAATTCTAACTTGAGCTTTTCTTTCCTTCTCTTATGAATGTGGGATAATATTCCCTTGATTATTTTCCACCCTAGCCCACGGGAACTCAATTAGGCTAGTGGAATTCTCTCTTAGAGAGATTAGGTAGATGGGGACATTACAGTCCTCCCCACCCAAGATTGCTTTCCCTCAATCATTTTCAATCCTGAATGCTGAAGTACCTGCTCTCCTTCCCATGTATTGTAATCGATAGGCAAATCCTTCCATTTGACAAGGTACTCCCTGACAGTTCGGTTCCTTAGATTTCGCTCCTTGATCTCCAAAATATCCTCAGGAACCAAAATCAACTGCCCCTCTTCATCGACTGGTGGCAACTCAGTAGAGGTAGCGATAAGTTGTCCCAATTCCTTCTTGAGACATGAAACATGGAAGACATTATGTATTTTGCATCCCTCTGGGAGCTCTAGCTCGTATGCCACCTCTCCTATGCGCCTCAAAATCCTGTATGGTTTGTAGAATCTGGGTTTCAATTTTTCTTCCCCCTTCATCTTAAGTGATGAATTTCTATAGGATTGCAGATGTAGGTACACCAAGTCCCTGACCTCAAAGCTATGTTCCACCCAATGCATGTCTGTATAGACCTTCTGTTGATTCTGACCCATCTGCTAATTTTTCTTAATGGTCCGTAGAATATCCTGACTCTCCTGAATCTAATATTTATCTTTAGGAGCTCTGTTGTCTCCAAACACCCGATCCACAAATGTAGGTGCATCATATCCATACAAAGCTCGGAAGGGTGTCATCCCAATCAACATGTGATAGGTTGTATTGTAGCAGTGCTCGTCCAAGTGTAGCCACTTTATCCAGGATTTCTGTTGTCCTAACACATAATTCCTCAGATAACCTTCAAGCCATTTATTCACAATCTCGGTCTGCCCGTCCATTTGAGGATGGTAGCTCGTGTTAGGTGTCAATTATGTCCCAACTGACCTGAAAATATCCTGCCAAATCCTCCCATGAACTTGCTATCTCTGTCACTGAAAATAGTTTTTGGAAACCCATGCAATCGAAATACCTCTCTAAAGAACAATTCTGCTACCCGTGTTGCAGAATATTCAAAGGGTATGGAAAAAAAATGTGCAAACTTCGTGAGCCTATCGACCACCACATAAATACAATATTTTCCCTACACCTGAGGCAACCCTGTGATGAAGTCCATAAAGATGCTTTCCCATTTTTGTTCTGGGATGGGAAGTGGCTGAAGTAATCCATCTGGTTGAGTATGCTCCACTTTGTTCTGTTGGCAGACTTTGCATTCCCTCATGAATCTCAATGCATCCATCTTGAGGCCTTTCCACGTAAATATTTCCCTGATCTGTTGTAGGTTTTCAAGTACCCAGGGTGTCCTACCAAAGGTGAATTGTGTGCTGCCTGCATGATTTTTTCCTTCACCTGAGATTCTGGTACTAAATAGATCTTGTCTTTGTAATAAATGATGTCATCCATAACTCAGTACGGATCATCCTGTATCCCACCGTCTAGGATCTCTCAAGAAAATCTATCCTTGGAGTATTCTACCAACATGAGATATTTCCAATCAACTGAAATATCCATGAGGGAGAGAGTGGATGGTACCCTGGAAAGGGCATCGACCACCACATTGTTCTTTCCCTTCACGTATTCAATCTTGAAATCATATTCTTGAATTTTACTGATCCACTTCTGCTGCCTCTCACTCAATTCTTTCTGTTCCATGAGGAACCTCAGGTTGTTATGATCTGTCTTCACTTTGAACCTGTTCCCCACCAAGTACTGTCTGAATTTGGCCAATGCATGCATAATGGCCAACATCTCCTTGTCATATATTGAATAGTGTCGCTCATACTCCCTAAGTTTACAACTCTCAAAAGCAATAGGATGATTATTTTGCATCAACACAACTTCTATCCCTATCCCTGAAGCATCACACTCAAACAAAAATGGTTGAGTGAAGTCTGGTAAAGATAGCAAAGGGCATGAACTCATTACCTATTTCATTTTCTCAAATGTCATCTGCACCTCATTTGTCCAACTGAAAGCTCCTTTCTTAGCGAGATTTGTAAGAGGTGTTGTCAACTATTAGAACCCCTTAACAAATTTCATGTAATAAGTGTAGATCCCTAGGAAGCTTTTCATTTCTGTCAAATTTTTGGGGGTAGGCCACTCTATAATTGCTCTGATTTTCTCCTAGTGGACTTGGACACCATTTTCCTTGATCACATGCCCCAAGTAAAGCATCTCAGTCATGCCAAACTCACATTTGGAGTCCTTTGCGTAGAGTTGTTTCTCCTCCAAAATCCCCAATACCTCATCCAAATGCCTGAGATGATCCTCTCAGGTCCTGCTATAAATAAGAATATCATCAAAGAAGACCAACAAAAATTTTCAGAACTTCTTATTGAACACATGGTTCATGCAGTACTGGAATGTAGCAGGGGAGTTGGTTATCCCAAACGACATAACCAAGAACTCATAATGCCCATAATGGCATCGAAATGCAGTCTTCTGAATGTCCTGCTCTTGAACTCGAATCTGGTGGTATCCTGAATGAAGATCAATCTTCGTGAAATATTTTTCTCCCCTCAACTCATCCATCAGTTCATCGATCCTCAGAATTGGGTACCTTTTCTTTATGGTTTTCTTGTTAAGTGCTCGGTAGTCAATGCACATCCTCATGGAACCATCCTTTTTCTTAACCAATACTACCAAAGAGGCAAAAGGGCTAGAACTAGGTTGAATTTGACCCATGTTTAGCAAATCCTTGATGGTTTTTTTTTTATCTCATCTTTGTACATCTTCGGGTGGCAGTAAGGATTTGTTATGACAACTTGAACCCCTTCTTCTAATTCTATAATATGTTAAAATCCTCTATCTAGAGGTACTCTTGGAGGAATTTCAACAAAAAAAATATGATGTTTGCGAAGAAATACTTGAATATTGTTTGGAGACTGTTGAGGTCGATCTAGTGGCTCCCTAACAGAAATGTAGCACTCAACTACCCACTCTATGTCTCCATGCTGCATCACTGCCTCCATACTGTGATATGACACGATCTTGGGTGGATACTGGTGCATAGCCCATAAAATCACTTTTTTTCCATCTGGTCCCATGAACTCCATTTCCATAGTCCTCTGATCAGAAGTGTATTTCCCAATGGAGTATAACCACTGAAATCCAAGCACCACATTAGTGTCTGGTACATCCACCACAAAGAAATCATCTATCAACGTATAATTCCCCATGGTTATTTTCAACTTGGGGATCCATCTAGTGCACTCCATTTTATAACCTCCGGGTATGATCACGGTGAATCCCTCAAACTCCTCTATTGGAATCACTCTCATGTCCACCAAAGATGCATCTATAAAGTTGTGGGATGCCCCACTATCAATCAACACTGTAACCTTGTGCCCCTGTTGTAACATCCCCGACCACCCAGGTCAGACCATGCTACTCCAGAAAACGCTCTGATACCATCTTGTAACATCCCCGATCACCTAGTCCGGGCCATGCTACACCAGAAAATGATCTGATACCAATTTGTAATGTCCCCAACCATTAACAGGTCGGTTGTGCTACCTCAGAGAAAGCTCTTTTGCAAAAAAATTCACATATAAACTTAACGAGAAATGAATATAGATAACATGAAAACATACATGCAGTGAAACACATGATATTATTACAAGAATCACAGACATGCAATAAAATACATTATTTAACCATTAAGCAAAGAAATTATACTTATCTATTAATTGAAGTACACCCACCGCGTCCATACCTTCCACGAACCTCCCAGCCTTAGACCACACTGCTCATCACTCTCTGTAGTGGGTCACCCCCGAGCTGGGACTAAACTCCACCGGGCGAGGGATTCCTAGGCTAGGTAGGGACAACAGGAAGTTGCACAGTACAACAAGAAGGATTTCATCCAAGGAGCCACTTATGCCCACAACTCACAGACTCTCATTCCCCACATGGTTGTCCCACCCCAGGAGTGTACACCTTCATTGTCAGACAGTCCATCGACTGCTACACCTCCCTTTCCCGGGATTCAACAACAGGTCGGATTATGAATTCTCAGAGCTCTGTAGCTTCTACTAGGCTCCCTCCAGGATAACTCACTTCCTTAGCACACTCTCTCACATAGAGAGAGTTTCTCATAGGCCTGACAACCTGCTTCTTCTATCCACGGGACTGATAACCCGCTTCTTCACTTCTACTCCTCAAAACACGGGCATGGTGATGGAAGCAACAAAAACTGGATGTGGGAACGGTACTGATAGGACAATACGCAAGAAACCCCTAGGATACAAGTGTAGTGAGGGTATCAATTCATCTTGTTGCAGAGGTTTGGGGTGTTTCCAGAATTCCACAATGGCGTTCCAGAGTTATTGTGTGCTTGTTGGGTGTGCTGGTCCATAGGGGTAATGGATGGCCAACCTTGTGAGAATGGTGAGAATCCCCCCCATAAATCTACATGCGTTTTGGATGACACTTGGTTCTCCAAGAGCACGTTCCCCCCACTTGGAACTCGCTCCTCTTCCTAAAGGAACTTAGGATAAATTAATATCCTCTTTACAACTTTTAGAATAATAATATATTATTCTATTAGGCTCTTAAGCTTAGCCCTTTTTCCTTAATCTCTTAGCCTCCTTGCTATAGAGGGAAAACCCCCCTATGGAATACACTAGGGTTCAACATGTAGGCAGATCTAACCGCCTAAAAGTCTCCTACTTTTATAACTACCCCGAATATACCCCACATTCATACATGAAAGACAAAGTGAAAAGATCATGTAACTTTACTGTTTACTCCACATCTGGTGTCGATCCTCCCAAGGCTGGTCTGCATTCACAAACATATAAACATGAAACTAAAAACATGCATCTCATCTATAAATCATGGGTTAGACGTTAGAAAGAAAGATAAATCAAACATAGATATTTGACACATCATATTTCAGGACAGAAAACATATTCCTTTTATTGATATCACAATGTTTACTTACAACAAAGGTCGGCGACTGCTCCACGAACCTGGTCCGGGATCCTCTTCACCAAGCTCCAACTGTGCTTCACATATCTTTCTCCTCTCAGACTTCTTCTAGGGAAATATCATAGGCTTACAATGGAGGAAAAAGGAAAGAATGGGAAATTCTGATGCAAATCTCACAAGGTGGCTGCAATTATTTGGGACAAGGAGGTGATGTGAAACGGGAAGAGTTTCACTGTTCTTATGATTGGATTAGGAATGAGACCCCAACACCTCATTTTATATGACAAAAGGATGTTTATTCGGTTGGGTGACGGACCATAGGTGGTGGAAACTGCCTAATAGCCCGTAATCTCAACGAATTCCTTGCAACTTTTTAATTTTTGCAACATTTGTGGGTATACGCAAGTTGTAATGGTGCAACTAGCGTATGTACACGGGATGTAGTGGTGAAACATGCTTACATACGTGGGCAGTAATGGTGTAGGGCGCGTACATCTTCAAAAATTGTGTTTTTAAGAAGAGTTTCTCAATGATGGCTTGGAAAAAATAGCAAGTAATAGGGCCAAATGCCAGGTATGCATGTATGGTGCAATTTAGGGTTATAACAAATGCTCCCTAATCTGTGAGGTCAGAAGATCATCCGATGGCCGAAATACATTACAAAATCTTCACCAATGTACGAAGCGAGTGAACCCAAGACCAGAGTTCGGGAGGTGCCATCTGCAAAAATAACAATTGTCTCACCGAGGCGGGCATACCCATGCTCGGGATGAAATAAATCATGGCTGCCAATCAAATACACTGCAGATCCATTTCATACAACTATATAAAGTGTAGTCGCGAGAAATACGCAATAGATCTACATCTCAAAATCAAAGATATACATGTATAGTATCCATCTTCAAGAAGCCAATGATGCCTGGTGGCTGGAGATGAGGCCTTCAAAGCTCGAGCAACAACTTCAAGATCTTCAAAACTTGGGTAGGAGTGTAATGTGAGAGTATGACTTCACTACCCAGAGGTCTTCAATGACTCGTCGAGAACAGACAAGAGGATCTCAATGATCAGGCAAAGAACTTCAGTGATTTTGAACAAGGACTTGATTGGACTTTTGGGATGGTTGGGCATGAGGTCAAGAGACAAACTGCAGAAATTTCGACTCAGGTTGGGTAAAACTTCCCTTGGACAATAGCACGACAAATAATCAGACTCAGGCAACATGACATTGACATAAGTTCATGATGTAGGAGGCAATGCAAACTCTCCATGTGTTTGGAAGAATAACCAAATGGAGGAGGACACAACTCTATGTAGCGATAACAACTTCCTAAGGTCATATTAAATCTCAAAGATTGACGACAAACGAAAGGATGTGCTTTGTCCAAGGGTGACACATTGTGCTATCATAAAAATAAAATATTTTTCCTGTCTTCTTTTTGGGGTATATTTGATTTTTTTTTTTCTTTTTCAATATTTTTAAAGAGCTTGAAAAAGAATAAAAGAATGCTACGCTACAAAGGAGGAACGAGTGTCACAAGCATACTAGTTCCAAGCGCAAGGAACACACTAATTCTCATAGCAAGGAGACATGTGCAGGAAAAGGACACTCGGGAAAATTCCTCCATGGGTCAAGGTGTCAGGTTGCAGAGGCAAAGTGATACAAGGCTTGCATATAAGGCATGCTTCAAAGGTTCAGTTGAGAGCAACATGGAGTCAGCATTAGGCCAAAGATGCAGAGATGCAAATGTGATTAGCAGGACACGATGAAACTCCCTTCAATGTATTTTTCACGAGCCTAGAGAAGGTAAGCTCGATGGTTTTTCATTTTTAGAGAGTCTGAAAAAACGTAAAAGAAGACTCCACTGGGGTACCTTTTTCGAAAATAGTCTAGTTGGTTCGAAAAGGGGGTAAGCTAGCACCAAAAAGACTTCTATTCAAAACCATTTTAATGAGTGTGACACAGACAAGATCACTCGACAATCTTTTCAATTTTAAGGAGTCTGAAAAGAGATTAACTATGGACTCACAACCTTTTTCTAGATTTAGTCCCCTTAGCCCGAAAAAGTATAAAATATACTTAGGAGAACTCTCCCGGTGAGATGAATCTCCCAAGGTGTACCTTTTCCGTCCTTAATCTACAAGCCAGAAAAAGGGGTAAACTCATGCCAGTAGATGTTTTTCTGAACCAATTTAACGAGTGTGAAAGAACAAGGTCACTCAACGATCTTTTCAATTTTAAGGAGTTTTAAAAGAGCTTAACTATGGACTCCATAGGGGTTGTTCTTCTGGACCAATTTAACGAGTGTGAAGGAACAAGGTCACTCGACGATATTTTCAATTTTAGGGAGTCTGAAAAGAGCTTAACTATGGATTCCGTGGGGGTTCCTTTTTCGTAAATTTAGTTCCTTAGGCCCGAAAAAGGGTTAAACTTATACGTGAGAATATTCTTCTAGCGAACCGAAGCTCCTAGAGTATACCTTTGTTCGTAAAATTGATCGTTCAGACCAAAAAATGGGTAAACTACTGCTGGACAGATGTGCCTTCAAGTTTTAGTTTGGCGAGCGTTAAGGACGACAAGATCGCTCGACAATATTTTCATGTTTAGAGAGTTTGAAAAGGGATTAAAAAAGACTCAAGGGGGCTATAACTCATGTATGAAACTGGTTCAGGTAGATCCCTCTACTAGGCTCAGACCAAGAGTCTCTTCGATAGTCAACTTGGAAAGTATCCCAAAAGGGAAGAAAACACAAACCATAGTGTAAATCCTCCCACGATATAGAAATCGTAGTCATGGATTCAAGGATAGACTCATCTGAAGGCAATTCAAAATCCTAGAAATCACGCAAATGAGGGTCGACAATCCCAAAGGGTGAAGTAAACTGACCATATTCCATATGATGATGGAGGCTCTGGCCAGGGCTGGCAGAGTCTATCAATGAAGAATCACAAGCACGAGGGCTTGAGGATCTACAAACAACGAGATTAGACTCAGAAGGAGACTCAAGATCATTTGGACCTAGAGGGGGAAACAAGGGCTCCCATGCCCCCATTGGATAAACCGATGGATCAATTACTGAGACCAAGTCTCGAGAAGGCAAACATGATTGCACAGGTTCCTGCTCAGAAGCAATTGAACACCGAGGATAATATGCCACATAATTAACCCGTGGCAGGGTAGAGTCTATGCAGACACTAGGAACATATAAAGGGGTAGGTTGAACTAATGCCGAATTAGGATGGTGATTATCATATGTTAGCTGGTCAATAGTGAAAATGCTTCCATTGTGAGGGAAATGCATCACCTGAAAGAGCGTAGACACCACAACATTCATATCATATACATAATCACGCCCGAGAAGCATTATGAAATCTAATGGTCCGTGCACCACTATAACATCAACAAGGTCAGTCTTCCCACCTAATGAGATAGGCAACTGAGGAAGAACCCCCAAATATTCACTAGGACATCTATCAAAATCCAACAACTCATGTGAAGAAGACACAAGCTCGGGAAATCCCAAGACTTTCCAAACCGAGGAGGATAAAATACTTGCAGAGGCTCCTTCATCCACAATACATCGATAAATATTTGTTGAATTAACTTCAACCCTTATTTGAAAAGGTGCAGAAGAAGGAAGACGAGGTTCAACAAGGTCATTCCAATCAAAGGAAACCATCCTAGGGCTTGGTGTGGGTGTGCTCGAAGCGAGCGGAATGCCCCCTTGTTCTGAAAGTACTGAACTGGAAATGCTAAAAACATAGTCAGTAGACACATCACTCCCCAAGAGAAGAGTGGGATCAGCCGAATTTTGCATCGGCGTGACCACTTTGGTAGACTCTTCACTCTCCAAGAGAAGAGTGGGATTAGCCGAAGACTGCATCGGCGTGACCACTTTCTCAACCACTGGTTGAATAGGTTGCGAGACAACATGGTCTACAGGCACATCACCCCCCAAAAGAGGAGTGGGATTAGCCGAAGACTGTATCGGCGTGACCACGTTGGTAGACTCGACACTCTCCAAGAGAAGAGTGGGATCAACCAAATACTGCATCAGCGTGACCACTTTCTCAACCACTGGTTGAAAAGGCTGTGAGGAAACCTCAGAAGACTCAGAATCAAAAGAGCTTACAGATAAGGAGCACAATCTTGGTACCTCTGGAAGGCCAGGGCATAAATGAGTAAGGTGATCTCCCTTGCAAATCTTACAAGGAAACTTAGGCTTACGTCCTATCCGTCTAGGTTTCTCAACAAAATCCATGCCTCCATCATGAATAGCAGTGGTTGGTTGCACATCTCCAACATGACTTGCAGAGGTTGGTGATGGGTCGATAACATGACTCGCAGAGGCTACAGACCTATTGCCAGTATGACTAGTAGTGGTTGGACTTTTTCCCCCAGCATGACTTGCAGAGGATGGGTGTTGGTCTTCAACATGACTAGTAGAGGTTGAGGACCCATCTCCAACATGACTCGCAAAGGTTGGTGATTGAACTCTGGTATGACTTGCAGGGACTAGGTTCGTGCCCCCAGCATGACTTGCAGAGGCTGGGTGTTGGTATTTAACATGACTTGCAGAGGCTGGGTGCTGGTCTTCAACATGACTTGCAGAGGTTGTTGACCTATCTCCAACATGACTTGTAGAGGTTGAGGAACTATCTTCAACATGACTTGCATAGGTTGGTGATTTCTTCTTCCTATTCTTCCTCTGTCTATTTTATTTAGACTTCCGGTTACTAGTAACTGTACTTTCACTATAGGCGGGAGAAGGAGGAGGAGAAGAATTTGTTGACGAAGGAACATCAACATGGTGCCCATGACATAAAGTGCTTAACTGAGAAGTGTCAAGAGCATTTGGGACATTTGGAATGGTACCCAACCAAACCGATAGTCCCACATTAAACCCAGGAATGTCCAAAGTGGCCATCAAAGGGACACCAACATTTTTGAAGAAAGGAAAAGAAAAAGAATCCCCTTGCGAAGGGGTGCCTTGGTTGGTATCATCAATAACCTTTGCCATGAATATCTTATGCACAGGTTCTCCTCTAGCAGGATCGTTCAAGTCCATAAAAGTCTCACACACTGATTCCAGTGAACCAGTGTTATAAAAATAACGCCTATAAAGAGGCCGCTCCACATTTCTATGTGGAAGACTGAAAAGTCCTCACGACCGGTGGAGTGGGCGGTCTACCACCCTAGGTCAGAGACCCAAAGAAATGACTGACTAAATCACTATGGAAAACTAGGGAGCACATAGCACACACTAGAAAAACTCCTAAACGCAAATCAAGCAGATGACTATCTAGTAGGAAGAACAATTACACCAGCCAACACTAGAGAAACTTACTGGTGCAAGTGAAACTCGAACACGGAAGCACCTTTCGGGTATACTCCACAAAGCATGGCCCGACGTCTGCCCCAGGTACCGTGGTATACCCCCGCAGTCACCTGTGTAAGTCCCTAGAATAAATGCAACTAAGTTTCCAACTCGTGAACAGTCACCAGGTGGGTACAATCGACAGTTGGGTGGACCGTAATGAGCAGGATAGCAAGTATGAAACCTACCGAGGGTATTGAAAGCAAGTGGTCCGGAAGACAACTGAGGATATCGAACAGATTTGAGGTCCACGAAGCTCCATAGGCAAATGCAAACGATAGTATCCCACGACAGATCCTCAATATGCGTTCCCCACAATGTTTAGTCCAACTTTGGAGGGGTATCTCCGTTGTCTTTCCTCACACGATCTCATGTTTAACCCCTATGTTAGAGGGGGGTGCCGGATAAATTTCATGTTTACTGAACTTTTTATACTCCCTAGCTCTGACTCCAATGTTTGTTTGTAAGACTTGAATAGTTTCCTCTCCAACCTAATTCAAGGCTCTGGCCTAGACTAGTTGATGGACCCTACCAACATAAAAGTCTAATTAATTTTAGATTATGCATTCTTTTTAATGGCTTGTTTTACTCAAAAGGTGTGGTGGTGCAACTGATGTTGTTAAGACTCTTGAAAAAATCAAACCTATAATAACAATAGCAAAGAAGGATTATCTTTCTTATTTTTCTTTTGAAATTCTTTTAAGATGAGAAGAAAACACAACACTATGCTAATTTCTTTTTCTTTTTCAAATAACAATACAAAGAAAATGCCAAGAAAATGCCAAGAAAGAAAGAGATCTAACAAACTAAGTTTTTGTTTTTTATATTTTCTTCCAATCAAAGCAGAAGTAACAAAAGATGCTAAAAGAAACTGATGAATACATGATTCATGGCCCCCATTTTTCTTAAAATCCAAGCTAAAAATAAGCTAAAAATGCTAGGAAACACAAGAAGATCCAGAATACAAGTAAACTGGAATCTAACCAAAGCTATGAATGTAAAAACAAAGACACTGAACTCAGTCAAGAAACCTTGAGAAGTAAAACCTCAATCAAGGAAGATGTTGTCTGCCTCTTCTTAAAACAGTTTCTTGACACAGGTATGCTATTGATGCTTCAACAACCTGCGTATGTACCCGGTCTGTGTACTAGACAGGGCATGTATGTACGCGGGTTAACCCACTATAGGGCACGTACACCTTTGTAATTTCTCAAAAAATAAATGAAACATATAGACTCACAGGGCAGGGAGAACTGGTATGGCACCAACAGGTGACTAGAATCCCTTAAAGACTCAATAGACTCAAAAATAAACTCAAAAGGTATAAAACCAATCAAATACCCAAAAAATATCCTAAAACTTTAGAGGCATCCCCAGTATGGTTGCTAGTTCTGTTATAACAGGAAAACCCCCCTATGGACTACACTAGGGTTCGACATGTAGACAAATCTAACCGTCTAAAAGTATCCTACTTTTATAACTACCCCAAATATACCCCACATTCATACATGAAAGACAAAGTGAAAAGATCAGGTAACTTTACCTTTTACTCCGCGTCCGGTGTCGATCCTCTCGCATTCGATAGCTCTGCTAACTACAAGCCTCCTCCCAAGGCTGGCCTGCATTCATAAATAGTTAAATAAGAAAATACAAACATGCATCTCATATATAAATCATGGGTTAGACATTAGAATGAAAGATAAATCAAACATAGATATTTGACACATCATATTTCAGGACAGTAAAAGTATTCCTTTTATTGATATCACAATGTTTACTTACAACAAAGGTTGGCGACTGCTCCATGAACCTGGTCTGGGCTCCTCTTCACCAAGCTCCAACTTCGCTTCCATGTATCTTTCTCCTCTCACACTTATTCTAGGGAAATGGCACAGGCTTACAATGGAGGAAAAAGGCAAGAATGGGAAATTCTGATGCAAATCTCACAAGGTGGCTACAATTATTTGGGGCAAGGAGGGGATGTGAAATGGGCAGAGTTTCATTGTTCGTATGCTTGGCTTAGGAATGAGACCCCAACACCTCCTTTTATATGACAAAAGTATGGTTATTCATTTGGGTGACGGGCTATGGGAGGTGGAACAGTTGGGAAACTACCCAATGGCTCGTAATCTCAATGAATTCCTTGCAACTTTTTAATTTTTGCAACATTTGTGGGTATACATGGGTTGTAATGGTGCATTTAGCGTACATGCATGAGCTGTAGTGGTACAAAATGCATACATACGCGGGCAGTAATGGTGCAAGGTGCATACATCTTCAAAAATAATGTTTTTAAGAAGAGCTACTCAGTGATGGCTTGGAAAAAATAGCAAGTAATAGGGCCAAATGCCAGGTATGCATGTATGGTTCAATTTAGGGTTATAACACTCCTCCCTTGCCCAACCTAGTGGAGTTCAGTCCCCCATAATATTTCTTCGTGGTCGGTCTATACGCAATGATGTTGTTATATTAATAATATGAATATTTACATGTACATAACATGCTCCTAGCCTCTAACATCTAGGCTCTCCAGCCTAATAAGCACATAAGCCTCCTAGATTATAACACTTGGCTCACCAAACTACAAAACATGTTACAATTCATAATTACAACCGGGGCTCGACCTTTGAGTATTTCAATCCCCACCCCTTATTTTTTCATTGTCCTCAGTGCAACTTAATTACACAACATCAAGACCGTACCAGGTCCACTAGACCTTTACAAGCCCTATGGCTCGATTCTGGAGTTGCTTTCCCTTCCGATCCAGTATGCACACCAAATGCACTTGTAAAGCGCCTTCTTTCTCCACTTGAATCACATTCCAATCAATCACATGATTAGCATCAGGTACATATTTCTTGAGCAATGAGACATGAAATACATTATGAATAGTCATGCATGCAGGAAATGTAAGCATATAAGTTATTGGTCCAATACTTTCTAGAATTTCAAACGATCCAAAATATCTAACTGCCAACTTGGAATAGTTTCCCAGCTTCAGGGAACTTCTGTTGGCTTTCCCCTTCAAGAAAAAATGATCACCCACTTTAAACTCCCTGTGGGTTATGCCTTTGTCAGAATATCTTTTCTTCCTGTCTTGGGCAACCTTCAAATTCCATTTAATCTTTAACACTTGCTCTTCCATTTCCCTGAGCAACTCTGGCCCAATTAGTTTTCTATTAGCTAGGTTGTCCCAACTTATTGGTGTGTTTCACTTTCTTCCATAAAGTGCCTCAAATGGGCTCATCTTCAGTGATTGTTGGTGCCCATTGTTGTAAGCGAACTCTACCAAGTGTAGGTAGTCTTCCCATCTAGATGGTTTGTCCATCACATACATTCTTAACATATCTTCTATCACTTGATTTACTCTTTCTGTTTGTCCATCAGACTCAAGATGATAAGTTGTGTTGAAGTTCAAGCTTCTTCCGAACCCTATGAATAATCCTCTCCAAAACTTTGAGTTAAATTTTGGGTCTTTGTCAGACACAATTGTCTTGGGAATATCGTGCAATCGTGCTATTTCCCTCATATAAATATCAACAACATTAGATGTTGTGTGAGTAGTCTTCAATGGAATAAAATGGACAGCCTTCGTAAGCTTATCCACCACCACCATGATGGAATCATGTTGCTTGTCTGTTCTAGGTAATCCTATGATGAAATCCATTGTCACCACTTCCCACTTCCACTCAGGAATGGGTAATGGCTATAGCAACCCAGTTAGGTGTCTATGCTCAGATTTGACCCTTTGACACTCCATACATCTGGCGATGTATTCTACAATTTATTTCTTCATGCATGGCCAGTAGTAATGGCTCTTGACTGCTGCCACTGTTTTTTGGTACCCAGGGTGCCCAACATAAGGCACATTATGCATCTCTTTCAAGATCATACTCCTCAATTCATGAGAGCAGGGTACATAAATTTTGTTCATGTACATGAGTATTCCATCAACTTCCAATCTATAATCTTCTATTTTCTATAGCATCTTACCTTGTTGTAATTTTTTTACCATTTCCATGTACTGCGAATCTGCTTTTGCAGCTTCCAAATTTTTTTCTTTAAAATCGGTTTGATACATGTTGATGGATGTAACATGTAGTTCATGCACTCTCCTGCTGAGTGAATCAACCACTTTGTTATCCTTTCCTTTGATGTGCTTGATATCAAAGTCATACTCACAGAGGAATCTCAACCATATGCTCTGCCTGGAATTTAAAGTAGGCTGATCAATCAAATATTTCAGACCATTATGGTTTGTTCTCAACTCAAACCTCTTTCCCATGAGGTAGTGTCTCCATTTCTTTAAAGTGTGTACTATGGTTGCCAACTCCAAATCATGAGTGTCGTAGTGCCTTTCATGATCTTTCAATTTCCTGGATTCAAAACATATCACAAACCCATTCTGGTTGAGGACTCCACCCAGTCCTTCTTTTCATGCGTCTGTGCAAACCACAAATTCTTCATCTGGATATGCAATTTTCAAAATTGGAGCATTGGTTAACAACTTCTTCAATTGCTGGAAGCTCTTTTCACATTCTTTTGTCCATTGAAATTTTACCCCTTTTCTTTGCAAGGAAGTGATTGGGTGAGCAATCCTCGAAAATCCTGCAATGAATCTCCTGTAGTAGCCAACTAGACCCATGAAGGATATGACTTCTGTCACAATCTTAGGTGTTGACACCCTTTAACGGCTTCAATATTTTCAGGGTCTACTATTATTCCCTCTTCGGATATTATATGTCCCAAATAATGGATTTGATTTTGGAAAAATGAGCACTTGCTCAACTTAGCAAACAGTTGGTGCTCTCTTAGCACCTGTAACACCATCCTCAAGTGCTACTCGTTCTCTTTCTCTGTCTTGGAATATACAAGGATGTCATCCAAAAATACAATGACAAACTTGTCTAAATATTCTCAGAAAACACCATTCATTAAGAACATGAAAACAACTAGTGCATTTGATAACCCAAATGGGACCACTGTGAACTCATAATGACCATACCTTGTCCTGAAGGTGGTCTTGCTGATGTCTTCATCCTTAATTGTACCTGATGGTATCCTGACCTGAGATCTATCTTTGAGAATATCCTTGCATCCTTCAACTGATCGAAGAGATCATCGATCCTTGGTAGAGGATACTTGTTCTTTATAGTAACTTTATTTAACTGCCTGAAGTCAATGCACAATCTCAGGATCCCATATTTCTTCTTCACAAATAACACTGGGGCACCCCAAGGTGACACACTTAGGCGTATATACCCCTTCTTTAAAAGTTATTCAAGATGCATTTGCAGTTCTTTCAGTTCTGGTGTGCTCATCCGGTAGGGAGTCTTTGAGACTGGAGCTACCCCAGGCATCAAATTTATAGAGATATCAATATCTCTCTTTGGAGGTGGCCTTGGTATCTCCTTGAACACATCTTCAAAATATTTCAGGACTGCGTGATTCTCCAATTTTGGCACCTTATCCTTAGGTGCTTCATCCATATGGGCTACAAATATTTGGCAACCCTTCCTGTAACACTTCTTTAGCTGCATTGTTGAGATTTCTCGGATAATAACTGCCCTGGGAATTCCTTGGACTACTCTCTGATTTCCTTCCTCATCCAAGCAAGTGAATGCCTTATTATGACAATCTAATATGGCATGGTGTTGGTCCAACATGTTGGATTACTGAGAGGGGGGTGAATCAGTAATAGAGAAATTTAATCCTTTTTAACCATATAATCCAAGTGTTATATCAATGTAGCATTATCATCCAATAAGTGAAGAGTAAATAAGCAATGAACAAATGAACAATCATACACATACACAGTACACCCATGTTTTACGTGGAAACCCAAAGCAAGAGAAAAACATGGAATGCTTTTTCTTATATGTCTTGAAGAATTACATTCATTGGAAGCACCAACTTCCTTTGTTTTTCTAGCTACAACTAGAAGTTTCTCAGGCTACAACCTGAGGGAAGATCCAACTCCCAAATTCTCTGGCTACAACCAGAAGGAGGCTACAACCCCCTAAGTTCTCCGGCTACAACCAAAAGGTGGCTACAACCACCTATCCTTGCTCCGTCCAACCACCCTGAAGTAGAAGTAGAATGATGGAACCACTGTCACACTATCACTGTGAGATATACCACTGTACAATTGTATCAATCTGTACCATTGACCTTCACCCAACCTGTACAACTGCCCTGTAATCAATATGTACCTGAATTGAACATGTATCAACAAAATACAACAGGTACACGACCTGTAGTGTTGCAACACGCGTATGTACGCACCCTATATGTTATGCAGGCCGCGTATGTACGTGATCAAACTGTTATAAGCCTGTGTATGCCTTCTAAAAACTAGGATTTTCTTTCTCTTGAAAACTTCTAACCCTCTGTAACTTTTTCACATAGATATGTAACATGTCACTGTATCCAGACGGTAACTGTACCCTGTGCATGCATCCTCATACATAACCTTTACCCAAAGCATATATATTTCTCTCTAGTCATGTGCCATATAGGTGTGTGTAATCATGAACAATTATAATAACCCTCACATGATCTAGTCATCAAACCCTTTCTGATATTCAACCTCTCAATACATCAACCACTTCACAAATACAAGATCTCAACCATGTACCACAAAAACCCTTAGCCATATGCCAAGAAATACAAGATGTGCCTCAACAAGAAGTATCAATGATAAATATACCAACATTGTATTTTTGTAGATCTGACTTATACAGAAGATCCCATGCAGCCACTAGTCTCTCTAGGGAGAATTCTCAAATCTCCATAACGAGAGTCTGTGACATCTCTATCTCCTGGTAGAGGAAATCCTGGTATTCAAAACTTTGAGTGATGTGCCTGTTTTTCGATTTTGGGGTTTCGCATTTCGGCACTTCGGGACTCCTGATGACGAGAGTCCGTGACATCTCTATCTCCATGTAGCCGGAATCCCGGTAGTCGAAAACTCTGAAATGAAGTTTGACCAAAAATTTGATCTTGCTATTCGATCATCGTTGCGCTACTGGTCTTCCTTTCCTTCTTGTTTTCCATCAAATGAAAAAGCATACCTTCGCATACTCTCATTTTGTTAAGCCAATTCTGCATCGTCTTTCCAAAAGACTTCAGGTGATCACCTGGCACATCCTTCTTGTACTCAAGTCATTATCACTGATGTATTTTCCATCAATGACAAGTATGCACTGTCTGTAAAACATGCCAACACTTTTTCCTCAATCTCTTAGCCTCCTCCCTTGCCCAACCTAGTGGAGTTCAGTCCCCCATACTCTTTCTTTATGGTCGGTCAACATGCAATGATGTTGTTATATTAATAATATGAATATTTACATGTACAAAACAAGCTCCTAGCCTTGAACATCTAGGCTCTCTGGCCTAATAAGCATATAAGCCTCCTATCTTATAACACTTGGATCACCAGCCTACAAAACATGTTACAATTCATAATTACAAATGGGGCTCGACCTTGGGGTATTACACCTGTAGGACTCCTCGGACTCTGAAAGTGTGGTACCTGGGAAGTCCTGACATGGATGCCATAACAAGGCCCTTAGCCCCATTCTGTGATGCCTCCTCATCTGATGTCTGGTGTCCATGTTCTTGTTCCTACTGCTCTTCCTCATCATCACTATCATTGTCTGAATAGACCTCAATATAATGAGTGTTTTCGGTCTTGTGTTTCCCGACACACTTGTGCCCTGGTACCCACGACTCCTGAAAACTAAAGCACAATTTCTTCCTCCTTAGCTCCTTTCTTGTTTCTTCATCCAGCTTTGGCTTCCCAGCCCAATCCCTCTGAAATGATTTGGTTTCCTTGCTCTTCTATGGGAAGGTGGGTTTCAGAGGAAACCTGCTCTTAGGAACAACATCTTGCATGTCCCTAGTACGCCTGACTGCATCCTGCAAAGTGGTGGGTTTGTAGGCCTTCACCCATCCACGTAATGGTTTTAATAGACCCTCAACAAACAACATCACCAAGCGTGCCTCATATATGTCTGTCACCATCACTGCTAATCTCTAGAACTTAGAGATAAATGCCTCTGGTCTACCTATCTGATTAAGTTGAGCCAGCTCTTGAAAATGGATCTCTGGGTCCTTCCTGTCAAACCTCTCAATGATCCTCTGTGTGAAATCGAGGTATGAAGTGATGTATGAATGACCCAGTGTCACGAACCCATGGTACCACCACTCATGGGCTTCTATGTCCAAATGAAAGGTGGCAAGCTTAATAACATCAACTTCAACCATTTTGTTGAGCTGGAAATAAGTGTCCAACTTCTGCACCCATGCTCTAGCAGTGCATTTTGATGACCCATCAAAGTTGGGAATGGTCACATTTCCCAATGTGCATTGTAAATCCATTTTTTGGGACATTGTCCCCTTGGACCACCTAGGCACGTTATTACTTTTTAAGTGGCAAAAATCGTGAAAGGACATGGCAACCTAAAAATCATCTCCCAATCTTTAAAACTCCTCAAAATAAACTCCAAAGGGTATATCCTGATCAGTCTGCTCCATTCACCCTGATGCATCATTATCAAGAAATTGAGGCATGGTAGGCCTGGGTGTCCTGGTGTACAAATGGGGGTGGATCTGCATGGTGGTGTGAGAATGGATTCCTTCCTCATTAGTATAATTCCTTTCACCATTATGATTTTGATTGTCTTGACTCCCCATGGTGTTAACTGTCATCTTCCCCATCAAATCCATCGTTACTTTATGGCCCCTGGCCAAATCATTCAATGCGCTAAGAAGACTGTTGAAAGCTTGTTCATCTTTGTCACTCATGATATCTTCACCCTTATTTACCTTATTTACCTCAAGTTGAGCTTCTAATTCCTAAACTGGTTCTTCCCTATCCAATGGATATCCTTGACTCTGGTATATCTTCCTTCTGTGCGTGATGTTCTGCCTATCCTCCCTATTCCTTTACTGCCCAGTTCTTTTAACTTTCAGATCCCCACGACCGAGTGAGGAACATGATCTAATACCACTGTAATATTCCTTGCCTAAGTTATACAATTTTTCCTCTAAATTTGGTTGGCAGATTTGTCAAACAATTCAATGACAATTTATAACAATAATCAATTTGGGAATATTAATGTCATATGCTTATGGAAAGGAACTAATCCAACAATATTCTTTAATTATTCTTGGAAATAAGGGGAAAGATACATAATAGAACATAATCCAACAACCCGTCTTATGAGTGGGTACAAATATCAATACTTATCATTAAGTAAATACCACAATAATAAGCTACGACAAATGAACCTGGTTATATGTGATTAGAGTCGCCCTTCTCCTTAAGCCTGTCTTTTTCTCAGCTTACAATCCACAGTAAAAGCGCCCAACAAAGGGACAATCTCAACCCCCAATTGACATAAGTTGACCAACAAGACAATAGTTCACCGAGTTGATAAATATGATGCCCAGGTTCCAGGATATGTGCCCGGCTTGAGTAATTCAACCCTTGGCTATGAGATTATACTCCCAGCTTAAGGTATGACTGTCCCACACTAAAGAAAGCGCCCATCAGTTGGAAATATGTGCCCAACAGCTAGAACTCTATTCCCACAAGCAATAACTCACCCATCAACCAAGTAAACTCTCCCAACTTTAAAGTATGGCTGTCCCACACTAAAGAAAAGCGCCCAACAGTTGGAATTATGTGCCCAACAACTAGAACTTTGTTCCCACAAGCAATAATGTATGCCCAATGGCTTGGAATGTGCCCCAGCCTTCAAAATAACTTGCCCTTTTTGGTATATTAACTTAGCCAACAAACAAACCAGTCTCCTAAGGAGAAAAACACCCAACACCATAAAGAAAACTCCCTCTTCAATGACAACTCGTCCCACAATGGAAACCCAACTGTCACACACAAGAAACTAACTATAACTTTGAGAAATTCAGTTGTAAGAAGATAAAACAATGTCGAAATCTGAGTGATTCCGATCCAAGTCCAGCTAGGGTGTAGTGTTGCAACACCGAAACCAAATATAAATGAAGGGTTTCCAAAACCCTAAACTCTTTTCTCAAGAGTTCTCCAAAATATGTTTTCCAGGTGAGTGAATGCAGGCACGATCCTAGACTCCTCATATCCCCTTTTTCTATACTTCTAACTTGAGCTTTTCTTTCCTTCTCTTATGAATGTGGGATAATATTCCCTTGATTATTTTCCTCCCTAGCCCACAAGAACTCAATTAAGCTAGTGAAATTCTCTCTTAGAGAGATTAGGCAGATGGGGACATTACAGTCCACCTATCCTCCTCTGAGCCTAGACACTTGTTGGTCCTCCCAACTTAGTCATACTTTCCAATATGATATCACTAAAGGCTTACATAATCATGCTATGGATATTTTATAAAGTTATTTCTTTTTTTATTTTCCAATAATTTATCTAAGAGTTAACATTTTTATTTCAATTCCTCTTTAGTTATAAGTGGTCTTAAGTGGAGTTTGAAGCAATTTTAAGAAACCTCTTATCTTTCGTATTAATTGCCATACAACTCGTCCATCTATCCTCCTTTGATCCCAGACACTTGTTGGTCCTCCCAACTCAGTCATACTTGCCAATATAATAGCACTGAAGGCTTACATAATCGTGCTCTATCTTTTGTCCGTCCGAGTATCCCTCCTACTCCGAGCAACAATAAGGAGAAACATGTGAGGGATCTAATGATTATGATATCTTGGTCTCTATGCTGACAACATCAAGAAGAATTTCCTTGATTTATCATTGAGATATGATTATGGTGCATTGCCTTTGGTGAATCAAAGGTTGTTCACTTGTTCAAAGCAATGAGATTTATGTCTTGAGGAGACAACTTGGAATTGTGGAGCAATGTATTTGCTTGACATGAAATCTAGAACGATGGGAGGCATTTGATCCCATAGGGTAGTGTTGGATATTCTTTCCAAGGATGTCGATTGATAAGTGTTTTATTTATGCAAATAAGGATTCTTTGGCCGTTGGCACTAAGTTGCTTGTTTTGGGGAGGGAGGTGATAGGATTTTTCATATAGAGGAACAATATTTTGACACACAACTGGTATAAGGTTTGTTGGTAAATATATTTTGGTGATTGTTTGGTTCTTCCATATATAATAAAATTGTGATTGTAGCAGGAGGTTGTGATGCAATTATGGGTGTGGTTAACTCTACATAATTTTATAATTTAGAGTAGGACACTTGGAAAACCTTTCCAACTATGTGTTCCCTTGAATTTTTGTTTTGGGGTTTTTCATGGATGGAAAATTTATCTCGTAGGGAAGATGATAAGCAGTATAGAATCTCCTACACCTGGCAAATAATTTAGTATTGAAACATGAACATGGAAGAGGATTCCATACATGTTTTCTAGAGGTAATGTGATTGACCATGCACTATCTTTACCAACTACAATAATGACAAAGCTATTGACATAAAAAAATTTCTATACAAACATGAAAAAGTTTGGGACATAATTTCTTTAACAAAATACAACAAACTAACTCCTCATCTTTAATAAGGGAGAGCATAAGGTAGGTGGGATAAACTGCCATTGCTTTTGTTCATTTTCAAAAAAATATTCGGGGTTAAAATGTAAGAAATTAGTAATTTTTTTTTTTTCACCCATAAGGTAAGCACATGGTAGAAAAATAAATGTTTTCTACTAAGTGTCACTGTATTTTAAGTTGGTATATCTTGTGCATTCTTATCATATTTGATTCCACTAGTGCCTTGAAGAAGATTCAATAAAAAAAAATTACTGCCTCCAAGAATACAATGTGTACACACAAGGGAATCAATCTTATTTTTGGTCACTGAAGCTTTAGTTAGAATTGGCCTTTATGGGGATAGGAGGAGGAACCTTAGCCACCTCCATCCAAAGAGAAGACATTTTTGATAAATACAGTGAGCTCTAAACAACCTTTCGCCACCTACTTGCAATCTATGGGTGGATATGTTGGAATTAATAAGGAAGTCATGGTTAGGTAGGTTGGTAATGCATGAAAACATCTATCTCGTTCTTCAAAACTATATGCTCGTAATCTCTCTTGGATTCAAAGCTTAAGCCATAGGATTCTACTTCATAGATAATCCAAATGGAATTTAAGGCCTAGAATCTCTGTGATAAAGTTAAAAAAAAAAAGGTCAGAAAAATGCTTTGTATTTCACAACCTTTGAACATCACATCCTCTCATCATATGTTCACTCACATTTTCCCTTGATAGAAGGCCTTTTGAAATATTCATTTTCCAATTCAAAAAAAATCCTCTAATTTTTTAACAACATAACGATCCTAATTCATTTCCGCGTTTCCTTTCCCCTACTTTGGGGCTATGCTAGTTTTAGCTCACTATATTGTTAAAGAGATAAATAAATAGAATCTCTTGAGAGCAATCACGTAACTGAAAAAAATAAAGTTTAAACTTATCAAAAAACTCAGTCATTTAGAATCTTTCATACTCATGAATAAAAAAACTCTTTTATGGCACTCATGGTATAAATTTGATGGACACTCCTACTCGTCAAGTAAATTTGTTATGACAGGTTTCTTCTTAAAAGTGCCCTTTAAGGGATGTTTATTATTATGAAATTGCATTTCACATAACATCATCAAACTGTTTCACACAGAATACAACACCATTAAAAACATAAACAAAAAAAACCTTAACGAATTACCTTGATATAACAACTTGCACACAACTTCAATTTTGAAAATCACCAAATAAGAGGTTTCAACTCCTTTCTATGCCTCAAGTCCCCATAGATCCAATCACTGTACAAAAACAATCAACCAAACACTAAGTAGTATGAATGCAATGATGCCAAGATATCTACAACCTACGAGAAAAGGAAAAAGTAGTTTAGAAGCAAATTGAACTCACGACTCAAGAATCTGCTCAAGAATCACTACTCATGCGCTAGGTAGAATTTCCAATATTTTCTCTCCTCTTAGTTGTAGCTATCCCAAGCCTCAATCATTATAGCGGTTGTGGATATCATTTGGACATTCTAGGCATTGTGTGTACTTATATTATTGACACAGTTGAAATTTATAGAAATTTTTTAATATAAGTGCACATACCTCTCACGCCCCTGTTTTTCTTTGACACAACTTGCACTTGAAATTTATGGAATTTTGTTTTGCTTTGACACAACTGGCAGTTGAAATTTATGGATTTTTTTTACAGTTGCACAGATAGATATGCGGAGGTATTTGCAAACATGGTAAATATCCCTCTCTCACACACACATATATATGGTTAGGGGTAAATTTTCAACTTGCCCATCATTTTGACGGTTTTAGGAATTAAGTGGACATCACTGATGACATGCAATTTTTAAAACTACCAATATATGATGGTTAAAAAGAGAGAAAACTTGTAAATACCCATAAAATTTAACGACACACAAGGTTTCCCTCTAGATTATGGAAAATACCGTTCTAGTTGCCAAACCATAGGTGACAAAACCCAAATAACCAAAAATACTGAATAAAAAATCCATGTTTTCTCTCATCCCCTCCCTTTTATAGATCCCAGATTACATTGTAATTTCCTTCTAAAAGATCGCTACGATCTTGATTAACTAGATAAAAATAGAGAAAAGTGTAAATTTTCTTTTAACCCAGCTTCAAGATTAAGATCTCAACAAAATTTTATAACCCAGGAAATTTTATTTTACAAAAATTAATTTTGATTTGTAATTTGAACACTATTGAATTCTATTTACCAATTATTTGCACAGTGGAAATGCCAAGAACAATAAACAACAATATCATCACATCATCAACACAAGATATACCCTGGAAAACCAACATTCAATTTATCTTTTATTATGGCTTCTGGAGAAGTAAAAATTATAGTTTTACAACTTATCTTCACAAGAAAATTCCCAACATTCCAAACAGCCTCAGAGAAGATCCCTGGATAAGTCCTCCTACTTTCTCTCACCACAATAAACCCATGTACAACAATTCAACTTCTCTCTCTAATCACTACCTCAACAGGAATACAATAAAAGATATTGATGTTGTTGTTGTATCTTTCACCTCTTTGTAGATTTTATTTTTATAACCTTACAATGACCAATACCATGTGCCAAAACTACTAGCCACAAAACCACAACATGCTCCTTGATATATGACGATTGTGACTTAGTCATTATAAAATAAATAAAATTGATATATAAAGAGTATTATTTTATATTCTTCAATAGTTAAGACACTAAACTAAAGAAGAGTTCCTCCTGAGCTAAACCATAGCTCAATAATCCCTCTTAGAGAGGAAGGGATTTTGAACTAACCCAAGCTTCTCTTGGAACTTCAGAAACTTCCATTTGATCAAAGCCTTTGTGAAGATATCTGCCACCTATTCATTAGTCGATACATACTCTAGCCTCACATCCCCTTTCTGCAAAAGTCATGAATGAAGTGATACTGAATATCAATGTGCTTGCTCTTGTCATGGAACAATGGATTCTCAAAGAGTTTTATACAACTGTGATTACCATAGCAAATGACAATCGCATCCATCTCCAGACCAAATAGAGCCATGAGTAGCTTTCACAACCAAAAATCCTCACATGCAGTTGTACTCACTGCCATGTACTCCGCCTCTACATAGCTCAATATCACTGACTTCTACTTTCGACTGAACCAAGAAACAACACATGAGCCCAAACTAAAGCAACGACCTGAAGTACTCTTCCTATCAACTGAGCATCCCGCTCAGTCATCATATGTAAAGCTTGCCAACCTCACTCCACCTGCTCGCTCATAGTGAAGTCCATACTCCACTGTGCCCCTCAAATATCGAAGCACATGTTTTGCAACAACCCAATGTACTCTCCTCGAATCCACCATGAACTGGTTGAGGGAATTGACTACAAAACCGGTATTTGTCCTAGTGTTGACCAAATACATGAGTGAACCAATCAACTGACGATAATATGTAGCATCCACAGTCCCCTGAGGCATCAACCTTCCTCCAGTTTGTCACTAGAGGTATAGACATAGGCTTGCACTCAAGCATCCCAAATCTCTTTAGGATCTCCAATGTGTACTTCCCCTGTCCAACAAAGAAGTGTCCCTCTATCTGCCACACCTCCAAACCTAGGAAGTAATGCATCAAACCCAAATCCTTCATCTCAAACTCCAAGGCAAGATTTCTCTTACAATCAGCAATCAGATCCTCATCCCTATCAAGAAAAGATCATCAATGTACAAAAAAAGTATCAATGGCCTCTCCCCTACCAAGAGATATAGGTTAGGGTCTTCCCCACTTCTCTAAAATCCCATCTGCTACAAGTACCCATCAATCCTCAAATACCATGCTCGAGGTCCCTGTTTGAGACCATATAGTGCCTTCTTCAATCGACACACATGGGACTCTCTCCCACAAACCTCAAAACCCTTTGGCTTCTCTATTTAGACCTCTTCCTCAATGATTTCGTCGAGGAAATTGATTTTGACATCCATTTGATGTACACGCTAGGCCATCTCTGCTGCTATAGAGATCACAACTTGAATAGAGGTATATCTAGCCACCGGGGTGAAGGTCTCGTCATAGTCTTCTCCCTCTTTTTGTGAAAACCCCTTGGCCATGAAGCATGCCTTTTACTTCTCCATGCTCCCATCTGCTGCATGTTTTACTTTGTATATCCTCCTGGAACCTACCACTCACTTTCCCGCATGCCTCGACACCACCTCCCGAACATCACTCTTCATGACGGAGTTGTACTCCTCCACCATGGCATCCTACCACACTTGTTGTTGTGAGACTTGCTCAAAGTTGGAAGGCTCAACATTAATGAGCTCTGTCATTAATTCCATATAATCTTTGTACCATGGTGGTGGTCTGCTCTCCCTGATAGGCCTCTTAGGAGGTTCTATATCCTTGGCATTCCTAATAGTGTTCACAACAATCTTAGTTTGTCCTCTGTCATATGTGGTGAGCTCATCCTGTGAAATAGAATCACTTTGCTCCTCATCATCCGCCTGTGTCAACTACCTACCAGTGCCTATACATGTTCCAAAACCTGTATCTTGTAAATCTATACTTCGTTTCTCTCCATTCTTTTGCACATGTTCTTGACTCAGCTGATCCCCTATACGCTCTAGTTGCTCATCTCTCGATCTCCTCAAGGCCCGATCCTCCTCAAATTGTACATCTCTCCGCACAACAACTTTCTTGAGTGCAGGTACATATACTATGTAGGCCTTAGAGGTTTCACTATAGCCAATGAGAATCCCCTTCTCTACAATAGGGTCTAGCTTCGTCCTCTTGTCCAACGGGACATGATAATAGACCAGACAACCAAATATCCACAAATGGCTCACATCTGGTTTCACACATGAGTATGCCTCCTCAGGAGGCATGTGCCCTAAGATCTTATGCAGTGTCATGCTCTGAAGGTAAACATTAGTGGTACACCCATCAGCCCACATAAACATGGGCAACTCCTGATCATGGATCATTGCACATGCTGCTCCCACAATAGACATGTTCCTTTGTTCAGCTACTCCATTCAGCTGCGAATTGTACATAACTATAAGCTCCTTCTTGATCCCCGCAGCTGCACAGAAATCAATGAAGACCTTCGAGGTGTACTCGCCTCTATTATCTGATCTCAACACCTTTATCTTCTTCCCAATCTGGTTATCCACAAGAGCCTTGAACTCTTTGAACTTCCCAAAGACTTCGTCCTTGGCCTTGAGAAAGTAGATCCATGTCTTTCTAGAGTAGTCATCAATGAAGGTGACATAATAGTTGCATCCCTTCAATGACTCGAAATAAATAAGCCCACATACATCTGAATGAACTAGATCCAACACTCCCTTGGATCTACTGGTGCTAGGTGGGAAGACAACCTTGGAATATTTTCCCATGGCAACCCTTACATGGGTCATGCTTCACTGCAACAAACTCTAGTAACCTTGTCACCACATGTCCGAGAATGTTCAACGCACCATGATGAAGATGCGCCATCCTCCTATGCCACATCTCACCCAAGTATATACTCACACTTACTAGTGCTCTAGTTGGCTCAAAATGTAACCGATATAAGCTGCCCTTCCTTATCCCAATCACCTTTGCCTCAGTCACTTTAGACCCCTTGGGCCTTATATACACCTACTTGTCAAGAAAGGTAACTACATACCCCTTATCCCTTGTAGGATCCATGCGAATTTATAATTGATTGGTAGTGTAACCCGGGCAAACAAGTTAGACCCTGAAAGTGAAGGGAAAATACAGGGCGCAAACTTAGTCCATTGCATTCAAAGAAGCACAGATATCGTAATTTTAGGTCACGGGCAGAATTCATCTTCGATTGAATACAATATCTCCAAACTGGTTCATGCATCCACAATTTCAGTTGTCCGAATTACTTTTATTAACGATGCTAATCCACACTGAATGACTTAGAACATTTCCGTCGTTTTTCTGGAGCTCTACTATTGTAAAAAAAACATGGACTTAATGTGAGGTTTGTCCTCGCAGTCAGGTGGTAATTTATAAAAATGCCATATAATGTGTCGCGAGTTCGACTAACCGCAGGCTTGATGTAAAAGGGAAATTAAAGGCGGTGCTTTACAGCACTCCAAACTTTTTTCATAAGTTATTTACTTTCTAAAAATTCTCCAAATTTGTCAAATTTCCCTACCGACACGTTAGCAAAAAAAAATTCTAATTTTTTTTTTTCATAAGTTATTTACTTTCTAAAAATTCTCCAAATTTGTCAAATTTCCCTACCGACACGTTAGCAAAAAAAATTTCTAATTTTTTTCATAATTAAATTTATTTATTTTTTAATTTTACTTTCTTAAAATACTTCAAAAAATACTTCAAATTTGTGAAAAAAATAAATCATAATAATTTTTTTTTAATAATTAAATTTATTTATATTTTTAAATATATAATTTAATTATGTCTTTTTTGTTTGTTAACTTGTTTTTTATTTTAGAGACTAGTGACACTAATTTTTAACATGGTTGGATTTTTTTGTCCTGCAAGTTTTATACCACACTTCGTTACTAGACTATGCTACATCTCGTGGGCTATTTATATCCTTTTAAGTATATCATTTTATATATATTTTCACATATATTTAATATTGAAAAAACAAAAATTTCATATTTTCAAATTAGTCATCGAAAACTTTAATTTTTTTTGGTATGTGTTAGACAAATTATATATTTATTAATAAACAAATTATATATTAATAAACAAATCATTAATAATAGAGGAGGTTACATGGGGGGTAAAGGGAGGGAAATTTATAGGTGAAAAGCAAGTAGCACTTTTTTTTCCAGAAAAAAATGAACTCGAATTTATATAGTGTATAAATCCATTTACATCATCAGCTAAACAGTGAAACTATGGACATCGATCCGTCAGTGCAGAAAGACGCATAACAGTCACATGAAAGCAATGTCAAGCCATAACAGCCCCGATCTGAGAACAAAAACAATTGACTGTCCAAGCAATAAAGCCATACATGCCCCGATCTGAGAACAAAATCAATTGACTGTTGGCAAATGCAAGAGACTGTCCAAGCAATAAAGCCATACAAGCCCCGATCTGAGAACAAAATCAATTGTCTGTCCAAGCAATTTAGTCTTGCAATCCCCAATCAGAAAATGTGAAGCTGAGTCAATGGGCTTTCTATGTCATTATCGCAATGATAAATGAATAGTTGACCCGTCACGTTCTTCAGTGCTCTCTTCGATAGAGCATCTGCAACAGCATTGTGAGCCCTGGGAAGATGTTGGAACTTGATGTCAGCAAAAGTTTTGGACAACTCAATCGTTTTTAGTTTCCAACATTCAATGTGAACGGAGCAGAGTTTTGATTTTAGATTGATCCAATCAATAACAACTCGCGAATCTCCCAGAACTAGGAGATGTGTGATCGACCACGAGGATGCTAGATAGAGAG
>JASDQU010099902.1:92307-112581 GCA_032191745.1 Picea mariana | reverse complement strand
GTGTGCTAATGCAGGATGGAGGAGTGATAGCTTATGCGTCAAGGAAGTTGAAGAAACACGAAGAGATTTACGCTACTCGTGATTTAGAGTTGGAAGTTGTAATGCTAGCTTTGAAACTTTGAAGGCACTATCTAGTAGAGAGAAACTTTGAGCTCAAAACAAACCATCAAAGTTTAAAACATCTCTTCACTCAAAGGGATCTGAATGCCAAGAAAAGGAAATGGAGTGAGTTCATGAGTGAGTACGATTTTGGTATTTCATATATCAAGGGAAAAGAGAATGTGGTCACGGATGCCTTGAGTAAGAGGCCACGTGTCTTCTCCTTGGTACCCTTAAAAGTCAATCTAAGGGAACGTGTGTTGACACAACTCCATGGAGATAGTTGGTATTTAAAGGTTACTTCAAACCTCCAGAGTGGGAGGCAATTAAATCCAAAGTATGAAGGATATAGTGTGGAAGCAGACAGACTGTTAAGATATCGAGGAAGGATGTACATCCCTGAAGGTGGAGATATTCGAAGCATCATACTGAAGGAAGCCCATAGAGCACTTTATTGTGTGCATCCAGGTGTGAAGAAGATGTATGAAGATATGAGGAATCTTTTCTTCTGGATAGGCATGAAGCACAACGTAGTCCATTTCGTCGCCAAGTGCCTAGAGTGTATACAAGTGAAAGTCGACCACCATCACCCGGAAGGTCTCCTACAACCACATGATGTCCCTATGTCCAAGTGGGAAGTCATCTCTATGGATTTAGTAGTGGGGTTGTCGCTCACATCTCATAGACACAATGTCATTCTTGTGATAGTTGATAAGTTAACCAAGAGTGCTCATTTTATTCTAGTTAGAGACACTTATGATGTCATTGATGTGGCACACATGTTTGTAAGTGATGTCATATGTTTGCACGGGATACCTAAAAAGATCATTTTAGATAGGGACTCTAGATTTACTTCTAGGTTTTGGACAAGTTTGCAGTCAGCGTTGGGGACTCAGTTGAACTTAAGCACAACCTATCATACTGAAACAGATGGGCAAACTGAGAGAGTAAATCAAGTCATGGAAAACATGATTAGGATGTATTTCATAGATAATCAAACCCATTGGGAGAAGTACCTACCTTTGGTAGAGTTTGCCTATAATAACAGTTTCCATAGCTCCATTGGAATGCCACTCTACGGAGCTCTGTATGGAAGGCCATGTAGAACGTTGTTGAGTTGGGAAAGGTTAGAAGACCAAGTAACAGTTGGGCCAGAACTGATTCAAGAGATGGAGGAACAGGTGATTTAGATTAGGCAGAGACTAAAGGAATCACAAGATAGACAGAAAAGTTACGCAGATGCACATAGGACTGATCGAAGTTATAAAGTGGGAGATCGGGTTTTCATTCATATCAGGCCTAATAAGAGTACCATACGATTTAGGAAAGGAATGAAGTTGTCACCTCGATTTATAGGACCGTTCAAAATCCAAGAGAAAATTGGACCTGTTGCCTATCGTCTCGCACTGCCACCTCACTTGCATAAAACTCATAATGTTTTTCATGTATCTGTTCTACGTCATTATGTTGTTGATGAATCACATAAACTAAATTGGAAGGAATTGCAAGTATCGGACATGGGAACCCTCACGGTAGAACCGTTACACATATTGGACCGTAGAGTCCGACAGCTCAAGAACTGTCTGGTAGACCAAGTTAAGGTCTAGTGGGACAAGTTTAGTCCAGGATTTGCTACTTGGGAGGATGCCAAGACGTTACGATGAGATTATCCCTCACTTTTTTTACCACCTCGAGAATATGTTCTCGAAGGTTGGGTGTATGTAACGCCACCTTTTGACTTAGACAGTTAAGATTACCTGAGGCCCAAACACCCTTATTTTCTATTCACATTGAAACTATTAAGTGATACACTTGAACTTTTAACGACATATGAAACTTTATGAATGTTTAAATATAATTGAATAATGATGCGATATATTGTGAGAATGTAAATTTTATGAATATTTAAATGTTATTGATGATGATGGATATGATGTGATCTACTATGTGAATGTAAATTCCATAAATGTTTAAGTGTTATTGATGATAAAGGATATGATGCGATATACTATGTGAATGTGAATCCTATGAAGGTTTAAATGTTATTTGAATGATGTTGGATATGATGCAATCTATTATGTAAATGATAATTTTATGAATGGGTGTCGTTAATTGAATTATGGGATATTATGAGATCTATTTCTAACTTGAAAACTTTGATGTTAAAGTTGTTGGTACACGGATACCGAATTGAAATTATGGTTTTATGCAATTACATGATGTTAATGCATAGAAATTTATGAGTTTGTGTTACAGACTAATCTATAGGTTATGGGCTATGAAATAGCCAAGGGATAATGATGATGAAAGTGGATGTCATGACCACTGGCCGAGAAACAATATGGTATGAATCTTTGTATGTGAAATTATATTGGTTTGGATACATTGCTATGATATGTGGACCAGTGTAGGATTTCAGGAGGTAAAACTACCCAAAACTGAATAAATGATGAAAAATCTCCCAGCAACATGGTGCCACTGTATATTCCATTATAGGGTGTGGACCCTAGTCTTGTTAGGAGGGGTGGAATCATTTCTCACCGTGTATCCTCTGAAACCTAAAGTCATGGGAGGACAGTGTTAGCTCACGCTCCCCTAGACGTGTGATGATGACTGTCAGTTGCATGTTGGGGAAGCTTGGTCATGATAGTGACACTTCCGCTTACGGGTTCTATTTAGAGTTAGGTCAATATAGTTGACGCTCCAAGATAGTCCAACAGAGGAAGGATAGGAATGAAGATGGAAGTAAGTTAGGGAGGAAGGATGAGTAGAAATAGTTGAGAGTGTATGGAGATTTGTCTTATGGTGGAATTTATTGTTTTTCCTTCTGAAAAAAAATGTGTATATATGTATATTCATAGTTACTTAACTAAATTACAATTGTCTAAATAAAATTGTTGAGCTAGAGTATTTTAATTAAGGGAATTCACAAACATTTGATTGGGTTATTGTCTTTTATAAAATGAATAGTCTTGTTGAATGGATTGGATGCATACAAAAATTACTATAGAGATGAAAGTTATTGTTATTAGTACATGCACGAGACTTGTATGTACTAGCTACACATGCATTTCTTGCACATGTACACTAGTATGTATAAGTTTTCTTGGCTTACTTACTAATAATGTCGGTTATTTGTTATGAATGTGTGAACCATGTGTCTTTTCCCTTGTATCATAAAATACTTTAAACTTCAGGACGAAGTTTCTTGAAGGGTGGGTGTATGTAACAAGCCTAGTTAAATAGCTAATTGTCAAAGTTAAATAATTGTTTAAGGTTTATTAAGTTTAATTAATTAAATAATTAATTGTCCTAATGTATATTAATTAATTAATTTATTTATTATTATTATTATTATTTATTTGTTTATTTATGTATTGTTTAATGTATATTAATTAATTGATTAATTAATTAATTAACTCATTAAATATTTGGGTAATAAATTTAAGTTTAATAAATTTTAATTTATTAAAAGAAAACTTAACATATCGAAGGATGGAACCATTAAGTAGAAGGGGATAAGGTGGTTGGCATTGAATGGAGGGATAAGGTGGTTGGCATTGAATGGAGAGATAAGGTGGGTGAGTCTTAATGAAAGGAGGAGGCGGTGAATGGGAGAGGGGGTTATGAGGGTGAAAAACACTCGGGAGAAGGGACTCTTTTTGGGGGGGCAGGAAGAATTATTTTCAGATTAGGAGACTGTATTAGGGATTTATTTTGGGCGGGAGAAGCTTGTGGAAGGACTGTTACAAGGGGGAACCTGTTGCTAGGAGTTTTGGGCTCGGGGGCCAGGAATCCTTATAGAATCCTAGAGTTAGGGAGCCGGAGAGGCTCTGTTCCTAGCTAGTTGATTGGTTAGACGGTTTTGGGTAGTGCATCAAGAAGGGTTGGGGACATTAGAGTTGTGGACAGTAGTAGCATCAGTTAGAGGTATGTATTTTCATTATTTTGCTATGTTTTGCAATTGATTATAATCTGCTCATAAATTTTAATATGTTGAATATGTAGCGGATCATTATGATGAATAATAAATGGTTTAAGGTTAGGTTAACATGTCTATATTTAACTTTCTGATTTATAAGGCTCTATTGGAAGAGACCTTACAGAACAGTCTAACGGCAGAGTCATGAGGACTCATGAAATGTGAAATTGCGAGTTAATCTGAGTCATTGTATCGAGGAAAGTCATGGACTGTTGATGTGATTCTGGTGAAGTCGGAGATTTGGAAATCGAGAGAAGGGAGGTGAATAGCCTTTCAACTTCCCGAGACGTGAAATCCCGATACGATGAAATTAGATCTGGATCATGGATCTTATAGGGACAGGTGGCAGCCAATCTGGTGGTTCGCATAAGTGAATTTCAGGAGTTTGGGGAGCAATCGTGGTCCTCAGATGCATAGCAGATCCAACCATCGATCTGAAGAAGGGAAATTTTGCAATATCAGGTATCGATAGAGTGTATTCAAGTGATGGGAAGGCCCTCGAAACGCGAAATCGCGATGCTCCCAGGAGTTGGGCCCATGGTCATGGCTCGAGGTCGCATGCAGGACAGATGCGGTGAAGGAGAAGCTGGCACCAAGAGATTTGGGAGCGCGAAGGAAAGAGTGTGAATTTCATGAGACCTCCACCAAAAGTGTAAGATGCCCGTGTGAGTTAAAGAGCGATACCATCATGATTTAAAGGTGTCGGGTTGACTCAAAGGGTCGCTAGTAGAGCATGGTAGATCCCTGGGCATTAAGTCTCATCCTGATCCTGATGAAGGAAGTTAATGAAAAAAGGAGTGGTGGTTGAAACCTCGGCTCACTCCATAATAGGAAGGTATGGAAGGTTCGGCCGTGGGGACTGAACTATTATCCCGTGGTACTCCTGCGAGCAGATTTTCCTGCAAAACCCATGTTGATATGAGCTCGCGTATGATAGAAGAATGCATGCACAGTCTGACAAGGAAGGCGTCGACTGGAAGCTTTGAATGTAGGGGTCTGATCACGCTCCTGGTAGTTGCAGTAGTTTTGAGTATATATACTCATTTTTAATATTTTGTTAAGGTCGATGGTTGAGCTAAGCTCTTGTATTGTAATATTTTAATGAAGCTCTGGTTCTCTAGTTATGTAACTTGATTTGAGACTTCTTGTTTAATGAAATTCAGCTTCTATTTCCATCTTATTTGTGTCTGATACTAAATGTTCATGATTGAAGGATTGGCATGGATTGTGGTGATTGTGTTGTAATGGATGTTTGATTGCAGTGCAATTATAGCATTTTCAGTTTCATGAAACTTCAAATTCAAGAGGATCTTGTTTTTCAGAGTTTTTCCTCCTTAGGTTGTTGGAAGACTTAATGTCCAGAGCAGACCTTTACATCTTCTCCTCAATTTCTTCCTCCTACTCACCCTTACTACAACTTACTAGCTGAATTTGATCAAGACCTCATTTGCTTGTGCATACTGCCCTAGTTTTATGAGTTAAAACGATATTCTCCTTAGTCTACCCCATTTGACCTCTTTAAATCCATTAACCATGACATATAAACTGATGGGTATTGGGATTACCTTTGTCTCAATCTAGAGGTGACTTTTGGTGCTAACACCACTTGCCATGTAATGTTTATCTGTCCCTATATCTTTAGAGTTTGTATTTGATAAGCTTGGATAAGATTTTGTTCTACCGCATTTGTTGTCTGTATTTTGATAAGGTCTGATAAGATATTGTTCTATCGCATGTCTTTATGATGATAATATGAAAATATTAGTTAACAATATGACCTAAAATTGTGATCAAATCTTTAGCGAGCTCTCAGACCTCTGTGACCAAATCGATCCTTCAATTTTTTTTTTGGTTCCAGATCGAGGTTTTGACCTTACTAGTTTAATGATGTGTTTCTTTTACAGTTGGATATTGAGCTCATTCTCAAATTCCCAGATGTCACTGCCATTGACGTGATTGAAGTCGATGCAATCTACAACTGCAACATTGAAGGAGGAGTTGTGTCGATAGAGGTGTTTTGGGATTTTTTGGTTGTTGGTATTAGCTGAAAACAATCTGATAGAACAAACAACCATTTTCCATATGAAAATTGGTTTCACTGGTAAAAAATTCTCCAAAGTCCCTTGGATGGGAATATTAAAGTAACTGACAGAGTAAGTGTTGTTGGACTCTGTGACAATGGCCCCATCAAGTAAGTGCATGGTCCAAGCAAGTATTGCACAATCCTAAAACTAGGACATTGTGGCGAACATCGAAGACCTCCATTTGTTTAGTAAGGCCTCATTTCTTAAGATTACAAATCCTTTAATGTAGTCGGAAGTATGGCCACCGTCGAACTTTGAGATGAGATATTTCTGGACTTAGTAGTTTATGCAAGTTATTTGTGAAAATCGCAAGGAATATGCATGCGAGGGATGGGGTGTGCATTTTATATTGTTGTATAGATGATGCTTCTTCTGATGCTCCAGATCCAAAGGAGGAAGGTCAACTGTTGGAAATTATTTATGGTGTTTCTATCGGTTTAGTTGATTCCCTTGAGCTAAGTATTTATGTATTAATATATCTAGGCAACCCAGACTCTTGATGAAGAAATCTATTGTAATTATCTCTACCATATAGAGATACAGTGAGAATAATATTCCCTGCAATCGCAAACATCAGAGTGTTATTTTTTAAGTTCTGGTATCAAAGTGTCTAGCTAAGAAATTGAGTGCATTCTTGAATCCTCCCCCTTATAATCATGTCTCATCCAAACTACGACTAAAAGAGACAAATTAAGGGGCAAAGAAGAATGGATTCAAAAAATGTCGTTCAAGTTCAGGAATCAAATCAAATCATGGGTGAATGGTAGCCTAAATCAAATTGTTGTAACTGCAAATTATCTGATCCAGGTGGATATCGGTGGCCACCCACCTATTCCAACTAGCTCCTCTTGTCCATTTTTGTTCATCATGTTCTTCTGTACTTCTTTGTAATTGTGGGTTCTACACTTTAGGGGATGTTTGAAGCCCCACACATACTCCAGGTGGATACCGGTGGTCTCTTTCCTAATTCAATTGGCTTATTTTGTATGTTTTCATGTCAGCACATCTTGTTGTACTTCCAGGGTCGTTTTGGGGCCCTAAACGTTGTTTTTTTGGCTCACCACAGTCAAATTGTAGACGAAGTTAGAGTTTGACAGTGGAATGTGTATTTCTCTGAAAGACCTTTCCAATGGGGCTATCACGTGCCTAAAACGGAGGTCGTATAAAAAGTTACGACCCTGGGAAGTTGAGGTACCAACTTTCACCAACTTACCCATAGGGGACCACATGACTTTTGGTGTTTCACCTTCTAGGGTTAGGTTTTTGGATGTCTAGGGTTTTGGAATTCATGAGTAATATCAAAAAGGCCTCTAGAGCCTCATTGTAATGGATTATGTTCATAAAAATGCATGCAATAGCCACATCTCTTCTCAGAGATAGCTACCACCATTCGAGCAAGTGTTTCAGTTCTGCAGTTTTACAGTTTTGGCCTATTTCATTATTCAATAGAAGATATTGTTCACTAGATATATGTGTTATTCTTCATATCTCTGTGTTTATTGTATTCAGTCTCTTAATCAGTTTGTTCCACTCCTAAATCCGGATCAATGGTATCAGAGCTCTTCATTTATTTTTCTTCGTGCATGTCCCCAAAAATATCTGGGTACAAGAAGTTGGGACTCGAACCAATCGAGCCATTAAAAGATCAGTCGCACCAAGCCTGACAACAACCCATGGGGGACGAAAATAAACATGATGGAGGATAAGATCCTATTAAAATGTTGCTCGAGGAAGCCCTCACACGAAAAAGGAACGAAATGATGGACAACTTCACGCAGATCCTTCGACGACTGCCCACGGGAGAAGCATCTTCATCAAGCGGCCATGCAACCCCCTTCAAGGTACAAGTAAATTTTTATATTCCATTATTTGAAGGATTGATAGATGCAAATGTTGTAGATAAATGGTTGAATCTACTCGAAGGGTGTTTTTCAGTCCACAATTTTTTCGATACGGAAAAGATCACTTTTTCACTCCCCAAGGTCGTTCCCCATGTTAAATATTAGTGCGATACTTACCCTAAGCAAAGGGTCATGGAGGAATATTCAATGTTTTTGGTGGCCCCTACATGGGATTCCTTCCCGAACGCCATTAAAGAACAGTACTACCCTATTGGAATCCATGAGGACCGATACACTAGATGGACCACCCTATGTCAAGAAAGGGACCAGACAGTACCATATTTCACCAATATTTTTCATACCCTGTGCACCAAATTGTGTATCAAAGACTTTGAGCGTCATCTAGTGCTCAAATACCGCAGTTGTTTGCATAGATACATTCAAACAGAAATGGATTTTCTGGACATTGCCTCATTGGGCATGACTTATAGATATGTTGTCAAGATCGAGCATAAATTTAAGTAGAAAAGGCAAGAGTTTGGATCTGCAAACCCCTCACAATTGAAGCAAGGCAAAGGCAACCCCAACCCACACATCAAGGGACCAAGTCGATATGGCCACCCTCAGGACAACCAATCCAAGAAGAAACACAAGATGGGAAATGAGAAGATGAAGAAGGACACAAGAAAATGGTGTGAGTACCAAAAACTCCCTTGGCACAACACCAAAGAATGCCACTCCAAGTAGTCCCTCATAGATGAACTAAAGGCGATTCTGAATAAAATACTAAAGAAGGGAAGAGGATTATAGATGTTGAACCTAATGCCACTGTGGCTACCACCAAAGTCCGACCAAGCGAACTAGAATAACTAGAGGAAGGGGGACGCCTCTTTCACTCGCAAATGTGGATAAAGGGGGCTCTGATTCATTTCATGATCGATAGTGGTAGTCAGAAGAACCTGATTTCATTAGAGTTCATCAAGTGGTTGGACCTGCCAACGACACTGCACCCGCATCCCTACACCATCGGTTGGCTTCGCCCAGGAAGAGATCTTCGTGTCAGCCAACAGTGTCATCTTCCCTATGACATCAAGCCTTTCAAAGATGAGGTACTGTGTGATATTTCTCCCCTTGAAGTTTGTGATGTTATTTTAGGACAACGATATTTGTGGAAGTGTCATGTTGTGTATGAATCTAGACCCCGCAGTGTTATTATTTATTTGGGTAGAAAATTGTACAGGATACCATAGGTAGTGCCACCTACTGTTATTTCTTTAATCTCTACTAAGAAATGCAGTAAGGTCATCTCACAGACCAGGAAGTTCATCTTTTTTGTAATCCATGCTCACAGTAAAAAGAAGGTCGTTGCCACATCTGTGGCCTCTACATAAGGCCTATGTTTGCAACATAAGCAAGTGGACAGGATCGTGGAAGAATACAGAGAATCTTCTCCTCACCTGCAGGGGTACCAACACACTACCAAGTCAAGCATCCAATTGATCTAACCCCCGACACACCTCTACCTAATGGATCGGTCTATCGTCACTCATTGATGGAAAATGAAAAAAATCAGGCGACAGATCCAAGAGCTTCTTCAAAAGGGGATCATTAAACCCAACTCCTCCCCTTGCGGAAGCCTAATTGTACTGGTACAAAAGAAGGTTGGGACGTGGCGACTTTGAATTGATTACAAAGCCTTAAAAAAAATCATAATTAGGAATCGGTACCCCATTCCCTGGATTGATGACCTTCTTCACCATCTCAAGGGGGGAAATTTCTTCACCAAGATTGACCTAAAGTCTGGCTACCACCAGGTTTCCATTGAACCAACTGATGTATGGAAGACAACCTTCAAATCTAAAGAAGGTCTCTTTGAATGGCTAGTCATGCCCTTTGGCTTAACAAATGCACCAACCACTTTCATGAGGTTGATGGATGATGTATTGAGACCCTTCACCAACTCCTTTATGGTGTTATATTTGAATGACATCCTCATCTTGAGTAGGATGTGAGAGGAGCACATGCAACATATTCAACAGGTTTTGAGCACTCTATGACAACACAAGCTATATGCCAAGTTGGAAAAATGCTCTTTTGGCATGAACATGGTCCAATAATTGGGCTACATTGTTGATGAGCATGGGGTACATTTTTATCAAGATAAGATCCAATTCATCAGTGACTGGTCAACCTCGACCACATTGATCGAGCTTCAAAGCTTCTTAAGACTAGACAAATTCTACCGATGGTTTGTGTTGGGATTCTCCCATATTGCATGGGCCCTCATCTAGGTGACCAAGGCAGGTGGTAGGGCCAAGTTTGTGTGAGGGAAGGAGAAACAATGAGCATTCTATGATCTGAAGCATCGATTGCGCTCAACTCCAGTACTCTCCTTCCCTGATCTACAGCAACCGTTCAAGATTGAGACTGATGCATCTGACTATGTTGTGGGTGTAGTTCTCACTGAGCATGAGCATCTGGTGGCATACCATAGTGAGACACTCTCTGACACTGTCTGTAAATACCCCACCTACGACAAGGAAATGTATTCCATTGTACAAGCCTATCGTCAATGGAAATATTACATTTTGGGAAAAGAGACGATCATACACACTGATCACAAGCATCTGTCATTCATACAGACACAGGGGAAATTGCAGAACGACTACCATCAAAAGTGGTCCAAATACCTACATCAATTCCATCTCAACATCAAGTATAAGACATGTATCTCAAATCATGTCGTTGACTGCCTCAGTTGGCCTCCTATGGCTACACTCATCACTGTGCTCCATTCATGTGTACATGAAGCATCTGAGTGGCCCCAACTTTATTAGCAAGATCTGGACTTTGCCACCAACTATCATCTCTTGGGTACAGGCGCAACTGTCACCGATTTTCACATTCAGGATGGAATCTTATGCCACCTGGGCTATCTTTGTGTTCCTACAAGCGAGCGTACAACGCTGATTTGGGAAGCCCACTACAGTCGGGTGGCAGGACATTTTGGCGTGGAGAAAATTATGGCCATTCTTCATAAACATTTTTATTGGCCAAAACTTCAACAAGACGTCAACAAGTATATCAAATCTTGCAATTCCTGTGCCATTTCCAAGCTAGCCATCAAGAAGCAAGGCTTATACACCCATATTCCTATTTCCAAGAAGCCTTGGGAATCCATCTCAATGGATTACATGTCTAGCTTTTCGTCCACCAACCAAGGAAATGACTGTGTATTTGTGGTCGTTGATCATTTTCGAAGATGGCCATCCTCACAACCTACAACAAGAATATCACTGCAACAGATACTGCCAAGCTCTTCTTCAAACGAGTGTGGGTCCACCTTGGGATACCACAAACCATCATCTATGACTGGGACAACAAGTTCCTCAACACATTTTGGTAGAGTCTCTCGTCTCTGTTGGACACCAAGATCACAAAATCCACTTCTTTCCACCCCCAAACTGATGGCCAAACAGAGGCCACCAATCGAATGATTGTGCACATCCTGCGCATGTACAATTATAAGAAATCGCGTACATGGGATGAGAGTCTCTATGTTCAACACAGTTACAACAATGATCTCCATAGCTCCACCAGACATAGACCATTTCAGGTGGGTCTGGGATTCCAACCCTTGGGACCCATTGAAGTTGCACTTCCTCTTGCCACCGCACAGATAAACTCTTCCCATGATCAATTTATGATCGACAAAGCCACCATATTCATTGAGCGGATTTAGCACATCTACCAATAGGTCTAGGAGATTTTGTAGAAATCCAATGCTAAGTACAAGAAACACCATGATAAACACAAGGTACCACACTAGTTTTAGGTTGGCGACAAAGTTTGGTTACATTTGCAGAAGGAGCATCTCACAGGGCCCCATCGGAAGCTTCGCCCACTTCGCTATGGGCCTTACACTATCACCAAGGTTGTGGGTAGCAATTATTTTGAGCTCAACACTCCACCCTTCCTTGGCCTTCATCTAATATTCAATGTGGACCTCCTTCAACCATATTTTTCACCATTATTGGACACCTCAGAGATCACAGAACAACTAAAACCAACAAAGCTCAACCCTGACTACATGGAAAAAATCTCCATTGATCAGATAGTGGACACACAAGTCAAGGGCACTTGCCAACAAAGGATCCAGATTTGTTGGGTTTTCAAGGTATAGCAACTCCTACACCAAGGAAAGTGGCTCACCTGGGGCCAAATCCAGCAAAAGTTTCCTCACCTGATGGGGGAACTCAACGCAATGGAGACCATATCTTCCTAAGGGGGGAAGTATTGATCCATGTGGATATTGGTGTCCACCCACCTATTCCAACTGGCTCCTCTTATCCGTTTTTTTTCATCATGTTCTTTAGTACTTCTTTGTAATTGTGGGTTCTACACTTATGGGGTTGTATGAAGCCCCACACATCCTTCAGGTGGATACTTGTGGCCTGTCGCCTAATCCAATTGGCTTATTTTGTATGTTTTCTTGTCAACACATCTTGTTGTACTTCCAGGGCCATTTGGGGACCCTAAACGTTGTTTTTTTTTCTCACCACAATCAAAGTGTAGACATATTCAAATTTTGATGGTGGAATGTGTTTTTCTCTGAAATACCTTTCCAATGGGCTATCATGCACCTAAAACAGAGGTCGTATGCAAAAGTTACGACCTTAGGAAGTTAAGGTACCAACTTACCCATAGGGGCCCACATGACTTTTGGGGTTTCACCTTCTAGGGTTAGGTTTTTGGATGTCTAGGGTTTTGGAATTCATGAGTAATATAAAAAAGGCCTCTAGAGCCTCATTGTAATGGATTCTTCTCAGACAGATGTACATAGCATCCACATCTCTTCTCAGAGATAGCTACCACCATTCGAGCAAGTGTTTCACTTCTGCAATTTTACAGTTTTAGTATTCAATAGAAGATATTGTTCACTAGATATCTGTGTTATTCTTCATATCTTTGTGTTTATTGTATTCATTCTGTTAATCAGTTCGTTCCACTCCTAAATCCAGATTATTATCTTAGTTTATCTTAGTTTTTTTCATAAAGAGTTATAGAAAGCACGAACTGGGATTCCTTGAAATTCTACCATCTCTAATTCAGTAGCATATCAATCAAATTGCAGAAAAAATATGTTAGTTTGTATCTGAAACACATATGAAATAAAGTAGAGACGTATACAACTAAATCATGTTTCCAAACCTAGGGATGCCCAGTAATCGCTGCCATTTAAATTGCTTAAAAAATACCTAAAAAATAAATGTAACAAAATATAGGTGTTACGGGCTAAGAGCCACAAGATACTTAACTTGAATTTGGTCCAATTTGATAAGTTCGACACTATCAAGTAGGAAAATCTTGGATAGAAAACCCTCCAAGTTAGGGTGGTGCAACCAGAAGTTAATTACTTTGGCTATGACCAATTGTTTGGAGGAAAATATTGGAGAGCATACCCCCTAAGTTGGTGAATGGGAATGTCAAAGTAATTCGAGAGAGGTTTCATATTAATATTATTAATGAAATTATAAAGATATTGCAATTAAAATGATTGTGTTTGAAGTTGGTTCACTATTTTGATGATGTTTGATTCATGCCCCTAAGGCATCTCAACTTGTATAAAAGGAAACAGGAAATGGTTCATCACTCCATCCATTGAGCAGAGAAACAACATTTCACATTACAACCTTTTTCCTCAACCCTTTGTGCCCACTACCATCCATAAGCAAAGACCATGTAGTGAAGTGGATGGAGCTTTTGATGGGGCCCTGTAAGGCGCTCTTTTTGCAAATGTAACCAGACCTTGTCTCCCACCTAAAACTTGTGCGGTACTCGGTGTTGATCATGGTGTTGCTTGTACTTAGCATTGGATTTTTGCAGAATCTCCTGGACCTATTGGCATATGTGTTGAATCCGCTCAATGAATCTAGTGTCTTTGTCAGCCTCAAAATAAACATGGGAAGATTCTGCCTATGTGGTTGCAAGAGGTAGTGCAAAATCAATGGGACCCAAGGGTTGGAATCCCAACCCCACCTGAAATGGGCTATGGTCGATGGAGCTATGGAGAGACCTTTTGTAGTTGTGTTGAACATAGGGAAGGCTCTCATCCCATGTACGCAGATGCTTAGAGTTATACATGCGTAGGATGTGCACAATCATCTAATTGACGACCTATGTTTGGCCATCGTTTTGGGGGTGGAAGGCAGTGGATTTAGTGAGCTTGGTGTCCAACAGTGACCATAGACTCGATTAAAATGTGTTGAGGAACCTGTTGTCCCGATATGAGATGATGGTCTATGGTATCCCAAAATGGACCTACACTCGTTCGAAGAAGAGCTTGGCAGTATCCATCGATGTGATGTTCTTCTTGCAGGCTGTGAGAATGGCCATCTTCGAAAACCGTTCAACCACCACAAATACATAATCATTTCCTTGCTTGGTGGAAAAAATACCAAACATGTAATCCATCGAGATGGATTCCCAAGGCCTCTCGTGAGTAGGAAGAGGGGTGTATAAGCCTTGATTCTTGATGGATGGCTTGTAAATGGCACAAAAAGTGAAAGACCTGATATACTTGTTGACGTCCTATCAAAGTTTTAGCTAACAAAAAATTTTCTGTAGAATGGCCACAATTTTCTCCACGCCAGAATGTCTTGCCATCTGATTGTAGTGAGACTCCCAAATCATCTTTGCATGCTCACTTGCGGGAACACAAAGGTGGCCCAAATGGCATAAGAATCCATCTTGAATGTAAAAATCGGTGACATTCGTGTCTGTACCCAAGAGCTTATAGGTGGTGGCAAAGTCAAGGTCACGCTGATAAAGTTGGGGCCACTCAGATGCCTCATGCCCACAGGAATGGATAATGGTGGTGAGTGCAACAACGGGAGGTTGACTGAGGTAGTCAGCGACATGATTTGTGCTCATTTTCTTATACTTGATGTTAGGATGGAACTGTTATAGGCATGTGGACCACTTTTGATGGTGGTTGTTTTGCAACTTCCCTTGTGTCTGTATGAACTGTAGAGGCTTGTGATCAGTGTGGATGGTTTTCTCCTTTCCCAAAATGTAATGTTTCCATTGACGACATGCTTGCACAATGGAATACATTTCCTTGTCATAGGTGGGGTATTTACAGAAGGTATCTGAGAGTGTCTCACTATGGTATGCTATTGGATGACCGTGCTAAGTGAGAATTGTGCCTACAACATAGTCGAAGGCATCAGTCTCAATCTCGAATGGTTGTTGCAGATCGGGTAAGGAGAGTACTAGAGTCGAGCACAAACGATGCTTCATATCATCAAATGCTCGTTGTTGTGCCTTTCCCCATGCGAAGTTTGCATTGCCATTGCCCTTGGTCACTTGGATGAAGGCCCATGTAATATGGGAGAATCCCAACATGAACCTTTGGTAGAAGTTGGCAAGTCGCAAGAAGCTCTGAAACTCAGTTAGTGTGGTCTGGGTTGGTTAGTCATGGATGACTTAGATCTTATCTGGATCCACATGTACCCGATGCTCATCAACAATGTATCACAAGTATTGGACATTGTTCATGCCAAAGGAGCATTTTTCCAAGTTAGCATATAGCTTGTGCTTCCACAGAGTGCTCAAAACCTGTTGAATATGTTGCATGTGCTCCTTCCAAGTTCTGTTGAAGATGAGGATGTCATCCAGATATACCACCAAAAAACATTTGGTGAAGGGTCTGAATACATCATCTATCAACCTCATGAAAGTTGTTGGTGCATTTGTTAATCCAAAGGGCATGACCAACCAATCGAATAGACCTTCTTTAGATATGAAAGTTGTCTTCCATACATCATTTGGTTCAATGGGAACCTGGTGGTAACCAGACTTTAGGTCAATCTTGTTGAAGAATGTTTCCCCCTTGAGTTGGTCAAGAAGGTCATCAATTCGGGGAATTGGGTACTGGTTCCTAACTGTGATTTTGTTTAATGCTCTGTGATCAATGTAGAGCTGCCAAGTCCTATCGTTCTTCTGCACCAGTACAATCGGGCTTCCACAAGGGGAGGAGCTGGGTCGGATGTTCCCCTTTTGAATCAACTCTTGGATTTGGTGCTTGATTTCATCATTTTCCATCAACGAGCGACAATTGATTGGTCCATTAGGCATAGGTGCACCAAGGGTTAGATCAATTGGATGCTTGACTTGGCAGTGCATTGGTACCCCAGTGGATGAGGAGAAGATGTCTATGTACTCTTCCACAATCCCATCCACTTGCTTCTGTTGCAAAGAGAGGCTTTGTGTAGAGGTCATGGATGTGGCTGCGACCTTCTTCTCACTACGAGCACAGATCACAAATAAGACGAACTTCCCGGTCTGTGAAATGACCTTACTGCATTTCTTAGCAAAGATTAAAAAAATAGTGGTAGGAGACGCTACCTCTTGTATCCTATACATTTATATACCCAAAGTAATAATAACATTGTGGGGTCCAGATATCCATACGTAGGCTAAATATCCACAAGTAAGCTATTTACAATGCATAAATGACAATGCCATTATATAAATTCAAGAACACATAGAAGTAAATTAGGAAAATAATATGTTTGGATCTCATTCAAAATTTTCAACCTGCAAATAATTTGTAGGATTCTAAAACTAATATGCATTATTCGATACATGCAAAGAGATTCGAATTGAGCTCACCTCCAATGATCTGAATTTGCACAAACCATTTTTTTCAAACTAATTCCAATCCCAGAATGTGGAATCCTTTTCTTTTCTCAAAAATCATAATCTACTATGTAGAAAATCACATGCCCTAGAGGTTTTAATAGAAAACCCCTTCAGATTACGTTGCACATCATGTTTATGATACATACCTTGTTTTAAAGCAAGCTCAACACCGTTTTCAGCCACAAATTTTACAAAACAAGAACCTTTATGCACACCATCCAACACCCCTTTCTCATTTTTTAAAGCATGTGGTAAAATATGGCATATATGGGGATGGCCTTAGAGGAGTTGGAGGTACCAATGCTCACACATCAGAGAGTAATTCATTTGGCTTATTGATACCATGTAATATGACAACTCCTCAACTGTGCAAAGGGAAGGGATTAAAAGTTATTAAGAATTCACCCCAACAATACTTAAGGTTCTATAAATTCTTTGCTACTGAAACAATTTTGCAGTTGCAGAATTAAAGATTTCAAAATGATGTAGTAATTTGTAATAGGAGATCTTTTCTGGAATATTTGCATTGGAGTATTTTTAAAATTAATATTTTTAGGCCACTCTTTTTTACCATTCTTCGGGATGTGATATGAAACGTCAATCTTAATAATACTGAAGAAGAATGACCCGAACTGCTGATCTTAAAAATAATTCAATGCGGATATTCCAGAAAAGGCACTCCTACTAGCTACAAAATGGGTATACTACTACTAAATCTATTTCTTGAACATTATACTACCACACAAATAATCATAACAAAGGTTTTTAATATTAATTTTAGGGTATGCAATATAAAGGTTGTTTTTTCCTAAAAATATGTATACATTCTACGTTTTGGTCTTTTTCTAATAATATTTTTTGGGGATATTTGTTTGAAATCTTCTAAAAAATTGTTAGATTTTTAGATTTGAGTAATTATTTAAAGGATTTTTCAACATATTGAATCTATTTATGCATTCAAAAATAGATTTTAAACAACAAAAAATAATAATTTGATACAAATTTATGTTGTCAAATTCCATTAAAAAAACCAAGACGTAAAATACTTAAACAACGTGTATGTATATATATATATATATAGATAGATATAACATAGATACCTATATACCTCAAATTCATATTAAACATCTATACGATCTATATATAGATGTTTGTAGACTACGGAAGCTGAGTGTAATTAAAAAATTTGTGAAATAAAAATAAATAATTGATCCTTAATTATGTGAAATGGAAAATTTAATATATTTTTGTGAAAAGGCGTGACCAATTCCAAATGGTGACCCCGATTTCTCATTGGACAACTTGACTTATTAACCAATGATGCAACCTAATTAATGTTCGAAGTTTGATTGTACTTTCTGTAACATTAAAGACGTGACCAATTCCAAATGGTTGATTTATCATTGGACAACTTTTTTTTCCAGAAAAAAATGAACTCGAATTTATATAGTGTATAAATCCATTTACATCATCAGCTAAACAGTGAAACTAAGGACATCGATCCATCAGTACAGAAAGACGCACAGCAGTCACATGAAAGCAATGTCAACAGTAACATACTGTAGGCGAAATCAAGAGATTGTCCAGGCAATAAAGCCATAACAGCCCCGATCTGAGAACAAAAATCAATTGACTGTCCAAGCAATAAATCCATACAAGCCCCGATCTGAGAACAAAATCAATTGACTGTAGGCAATTGCAAGTGACTGTCCAAGCAATATAGCCAAACAAGCCCCGATCTGAGAACAAAATCAATTGTCTGTCCAAGCAATTTAGTCTTGCAAGCCCCAATCAGAAAATGTGAAGTTGAGTCAATGGGCTTTCTATGTCATTATCGCAATGATAAATGAATAGTTTTCCCGTCACGTTCTTCAGTACTCTCTTCGATAGAGCATCTGCAATAGCATTGTGAGCCCTGGGGAGATGTTGGAACTTGATGTCAGCAAAAGTTTTGGACAACTCAATCGTTTTTAGTTTCCAACATTCAATGTGAACGGAGCAGAGTTTTGATTTTAGATTGATCCAATCAATAACAACTCGCGAATCTCCCAGAACGAGGAGATGTGTGATCGACCACGAGGATGCTAGATAGAGAGTGGTCCAAAGCCCCAATAGCTCGGCCTTTGTGTTCGAGCCCAATCCATAGTTAAAAAACCACTTAGTCACCCTTGATTTATGCGTTTTGAAAAATCCACCCGATCCACAGCAGTCGTTCTGCACTGCACCATCAAAACAAGCGAGAGTATACCCCTCTGGCAGCTTGTAATCAACAAATTTGTGGATGTGTGGAGTGTGTGAAGCTTGTTTCCAGTGGAAAGTAGAGAGAACGCAGTGCACAACTTTCAGCAAGTTTGGAGTCTGGTCTTCAAATGTCACTCTGTTTCGCTCAAGCCAAACCTGCCAGGAGATGTGGGCGGCCAAGCAAACAGGAGGGGCTTTTTGTGTAATCCAAAATTGAATACAGTCAGAGATGGTATCCCTGCACCAGGTGAAAGGGAGAGAGTAATGTGAGAGGAGACGGGCCCAGACCCCCTTCACAAATTCACAATGTATCAATAGATGTTGAACATCTTCAGATGATTGACGACAGAGGAGGCAAATGCCCGGCCCCTCCCATCCTCGTCGGCGGAGCATTTCCCAAGTAAGTGTCTTGCCTTTCCCCGCAATCTAGAGGAATAGCTTGAGTTTGAGCGGAATGTTCCAATTCCAGAGCTGGAGAAACCAAGGAGGTTCGGCACTGCCAAGGGAACTCTGATTTAGAATTGCCACATACAAATTTTTTACCGAAAGGGTGCCTATGGCATCCCCTCTGGCCCACAGCAGCAAGTCTGGATCATCCGAGAGGGAAATGCCTGCACTTCTAACCGCATCTATAAAGTGAATCCACTCTGCCTCCCACAGTCCCCCAAGAGCCAGATCATGATAGTCCATCCAGTGATCTGGCAAAGCATGTGCACCAGTCAGCCTAGCCTGTGCAAGAGTCTGAATGTTGAGTGTCCGGAGGTGTGTGCACAAGGGAGGAGAAAGGAGAGAGCTCTCTTCCATCCCAAGGATCTTATCCTTGCCAATAATGATCTCCTTTCCCGAACCTGGCTTCCAACGTAACCAATGAAGAATGACAGGGGATGCGGTGACCAGAGCTTTCCAAATGGATGAAGCCCTCTTGAGCTGAAAAGTTGGTTTCCTAATCCAGTGGGTGAGTGGCTGTGAGCCCAGGTATTTGTCAGCTATGATTCTGTGCCAGATACTTTCCTGTGTGACTGCTCTCCAGAAAGAGCTGGCCAATAGAGCAGTGTTGAAAGTGGTGGGATTTTTAAGTCCCCAACCCCCTGCTCCTCGTGGCTTGCAAAGAGTTGCCCAGCTGCAGAGGTGAAATCGGTGAGTACTAGCCTGTCCATTCCACAAAAAGTTGAAAGTGAGTCTTCGTAGAATGGTGGTAATCTTGCTTGGGATGCGCTCCAGGGTCATCCAGAACACTGCAAGACTTTCCAGCACAGCTTTAATCAAGATAAATTTGCCCCCAAGGGACAGCCACTTGTTACACCAAAAGTCTATTTTCCGC
>JASDQU010099902.1:6787-62390 GCA_032191745.1 Picea mariana | reverse complement strand
TTTCTTGAGATCGAGCTTAAGGACCAGTGCTTTAAGGTTTTTCTGTTTTATGCTGTGTAAACACTCGTGAGCAGCACCAATGGCGTCCTGTATCCTTCTACCCTTCAAGAATCCAAGTTGGCGCTCCGAAAGACTATTCCCTAAATAAGGTTTTATCCGGTTTGAGATAACTTTAGCGATAAGCTTGTAAATAAGGTTACACAGGGCAATCGGTCTGTAATCATTGAAGGAGCTCGGATTGTTTTCTTTTGGTATCAAGACCAAAAAAGTAGAATTTATGCCACCAGCAATCTGTCCCTTGAGGCGGGAGTCCTCAACCATTCGGAGAAGGTCCTCTCCAACTAAATCAAAGAAGTAGATGAAGAATTCAGTGGTCCATCCGTCCGGACCCGGGCTACGCTCTTTTTTAAAGTGTAACAGGATGTCTTTTAGTTCTATAAGTGTGACAGGCTTATAGAGCGCTGTGGCCTCCTCGGCAGTGACCATGCGAGAGTACAGGCTCGCTGTGGATGCCTTCGCTGGTAGATTTTGTGTATAAGATGCCTTATACTGTCGTGAAAAGTGGGAGGCTGCCTCCACCAGAATATCTTGTTGTCCTCGAATGATAACCTCATCCGCGCTTGTAATAGACCAAATGGTCTTTTTGTTCCTGTTAAAGCTCGCAAGTAGCACTTGAACTTTAATGATGTACATGAAAACAATCGTTTTAAGATGTGTAAAAAATCATTTATCATTCAAATTCTTTAGGATTAAGGTAATGTTAGGGTGATATATAATGCAAATACAGTTGGGTTATTGTGTCAACACCTTATTTAGTGAAGATGTTGGTTACTGTTGGGGAGTGTGGGAGTGTGCTAATTATTCTCAACAATGATTGCATTAATGTGAAGTTAGTTGACATGTTTATTGATGTTGTAACTACTTTGTATGGATATTAATTTATTATAGGCTTTATCAGTAAAATCGTTGGGGGAGGGGGTCTCATACACCGATTTGGTGTGCTTGGTCGTGACCTTAAAAATAAATTATTATTATTATTATTATTTACAATGATTGACATTAATGTGAAGCTAGTTGATATGTTTATTGATGTTGTAACTACTTTGTATGGATATTAATTATTAAGTGTGTTGTATTAGACAAGATAATTACTATTCCATATAACATATAAGGTTGCACCTTTATATTCACTCTTTTTGTCATTTCATGCATTATATAAAGTGACAACCATTGGGAGGTCATTTTTGTTGTCTTACATCTTCTATATATCAAGATTTTTTTTTTTAATAAATAATTTGTCTCTCATCTTGATGACCCATGTTTAATCTTAGTGTTCATTTTGTTCCTCTCTTATCTTGTCATGAACAATGTATTTTGGACATATATTATGAAGATCTCTTTGCTTGTTAATATTTTTCTATTAAGAAATATTTTTTACATTGTTAAGCTATTGACTATGTCCTATAGTTGGTATTAAAGCATTATTAACATCAAGGGATTGCCTTTGTTCTCAAGTTGAGGAAACTCAAGACCTTGGATCACTTTGTAGAGGACATCTATTTTGTTAACAAGATGTTGTGTTTCATTGTGCATCCATATGGAGGTCGTTACACTTGTGGTGCAATTTGTAATTGTCCATCACTAAGGAGTTTTGATTTACTGTGTTGTAGTTAGTTCAACTTCAGTGGCAAGCCATGAGGAATTATGTAGTAGAAAGTGGATTCAAACAAGTCAAGTACTGAGAAATTTACTAACCACAACTTCAACCTTTGGAAATTGAAAATGAATTATTTGCTTACTAAGAGAGAGATGGAGTATGTTTCTATAAAAAAGAGTATTTGACTAAGATAAATGATAAACCCATTGCCTTGATTGGCTTTAATTTGTCTATTTCAATGTTATTAATGTGTCATTGGAAAGTACAACAACAAATATTTAGGATGTGCCACTGCCAAGTTGTACACTGAATTAACAGATTCTTCGACTATAACTTGAATGGAGAGAACTGGGACTAGGGTTCAATCCACTCTAGATGAATATGAAAAATGAATGTAAGCTCCTAAGGAAGAAGTTATATGCCCTCAAGATGAAGGATGTTGATAGGGAAACCAATCACCTAAATACTTTCAATACTCTCGTAAATCCACTAAAGGTCATTGGAGATGAGGTGAATGATCATGAGCAATGCTTTTGTTTGCTTTGCAATCTCATTGATCCTCGTTGTGATTGGTGAGCTATCTAAGGTGGATAATCTCAAGATAGGCGAGGCAACTGGTTAATTGTTATAAGAAAAAACAAGAAACAATACTTTTGAACTCACTATGAATTCAAAAGCAATCGTGAAAAGAGGATGCATCAAGGAGAAGAGGAATTAAAAATAAAATGGGAGTAAGGCCAAATCAAGAGGGTTGTTTTCAAATAGAGGAAGGAAGCAACAATAATTGATATGTTGGAAGTGCAAACAAAAAGGGCATAAGAACAATGCATGTATAATTAACCTTTCAAAACTAATCTTTCAAAGGAGAAAGACAATTCTTATGTAAAAATTTCTAGCATGAAGGGAAGCATTTGCATCTTGCATCTACATGCTTAACAATGAATGTTCAAGAGCATGTATAGCAAGTAGATTCTAGGGCTTCTTTCCATTTGACTCCACATAAGGAGTGTTTTAAGGACTATGAGAAGGTCCATGAACATAAGGTATTTTTGGGTGACAATTATAGTGATGAAATCATTGGTAAAGACAATGTGAGAATCAAGTATAGAAAAGGAAGGGTGAAATGGATTCCTAATTGCAACCATGTGTTAGGTTTGACATGCAATCTGCTCTTAATTAGCTAGTCATCTTATGTTGAAGTTGGTAGAATCTTCATCAAATAAGGATGTAATTTTCTCCACGGAGCCATTCTTTTGGCCAAGGGAGAAAGGCTTGGAGCATTGTATAAATTAGATGTGACTACTCCTCTAATGGGTAGTACAAATTTTCATCCACGGATAATTGCAAACCAGTGTAAGTAAAAAATATGCCAAGCTTGATGCTCTGTCATTTGTTAGTTTTTGGTTTCTATGAAAGTGTTCTCACAAGTCTTTCCAAGAGCACTTCATGTGATGTGAAGGGAATTTTGGTCTCCTAGCCCCTCTTGTGTTTTATTTAACATTTGGAGAGCTTAGATTGGGTGATCACCTTATCTTGGGATAAATGTTAGGTAAGGATGCTAGTCTTTTGGAGATTGTTAGGCATGTGGGATTTCCTAGACCCTTGACATGTGTGGCACAACTACATAGGAGGAAATCACTTCACAATTGGAGGTACTTGATTATGTGAGTGCTTTGACATGGGATTCACGCTTGGGTATGACACACCTCTTATGGATTTGGTTTTCACATGTGTGGTAAGCATGGGCATCTTCTAGAGAATGGATGCACTTATCTTGAGAGAAGAACCAAACTTGTGGAGGACGAGTGTTTGGCACATGGAGGAAATAACCACCTTGGCATATAGTTTGAGGAGCGCTAGGCACATGAACATTGGGTGTTGGGCCACTTGGCACACATGTGGAGGTTGGGAACTTGACATGTGGATTCATGCTTGCATGGATAACCGTTACCTTGGGGGTTGGATAAACCCTACTTTGACACGTGGACACCTTGTTTATGGGAGAATTCTATGTGGACTTTGCTTTTTGACCTAGTCTAAGGTCACTTGTGGACTACATCCAAGTTTGATGTTGGCCTCCCTCACCTTAGTCTATAAAATGAAGGAAGTTGTCTTTGTTGTATAATTCTTTTTAGATAAATGGTCTTAAAGTCTTAGTGCTTGCGGGATGCAACATACTAAGACCTAGGATTTGTAAGATGAAATCCCTAGAGAAGGCTTGTACCTTGTGGAATGCATGTAATGTACCTAGACCTCCAGTATGGGCCACATCACTATAGAACAACTTTGATACCACATTGTAACACACATATTCACATTTGAGCCACATTACCCCAAACTTTGGATCCATCCATACTAAAATTTTCGAATTTCTATTATCCTTTCTCATTAATTCTCTTATAACATAATTAATTATGCTCAACATGGATTTGATGTCATTCTATAAAACATTCCTTGCATATGATACAATTATGTAGGATAAAACATGTAGTCACATGCATAACCATATAACATTCATAAATGCAATGTGCATTTATTCATTAAAACTACAACATAAATTAAATACACAATACATATTAACCACAGTAATAAAAATCACGTATAAACATGACACTTATCTTTTATAAAATCACCAACTGGCTACAGACCTTAGACATTCCACCTAGCCATAGACACTGTTGTTCTAGTTCTCTCAACAATAGGTCACCCCGAGATAGAGATATGAATCCACTAGGGAAAAGACACTCTCACTAGGCCAATTAAGGTCTAACAGTCGCACAATCAATGGCTAGGACAAGGTACCAAGTTCCAACATCAGTTCCAACCTACATTATCTCATTCCCCATCATCCTAAACCACCCAAGGATATGTACCCCCTTCTCTACACTACAGTCCCTTAGTATGTCCCACTTTCCTTTCAAGGCTCTAGTACAGGCTGAACAGTGATTCTAAAAAATTGTGGCTTCCAAAACACCAACTATTATAATGTAGTCTCTAGACACCCTCTAGGATTCACACCCAAGGAAACCTATTCCTAAAAATTATCCCTCAAATGTTGCAGCCTTCCTCAAGGAAACCTAAGGAGAATTGTACACCCAAATCCACCTAGGATTCACAAGGTTCACAAGGTAACATGGCCAAAATGGCTTCTCAACTCCCCCTCCACATGCAATTGTAACAATCATCATGGAATGATAAAATGCAATGAATTCTCACTAAGCCCCAAGTTTATGTATGCATGGTTTAAATGTGACAAATGGCACATAAAGAACCCCTTTACCCTTACTTGGGAATTCATTCACCTTTTTGGGTACTTAGGATATATTCCTAAAATAGGACTTTGGCTTAGGACATATGGATATTTTAATATATTTTTCTTTTAATCATTTGCATGAGTCATGCAATTGAATAGTAACCAAAGCTTTGTATTAATTCCAATATCAATATAATCACAACAATTTCATATCAAGGAGTGTGTACATATCCCTTTGAAGGTCTGAGTACCCATATTTATACAATACAAACGAGATCACACAGATCCAAGCTACGTGGATCTCAAACTCGTCCGCAACTATAATTATGGAAAAATCCAATTTAAATAATCAATCATATCTTTGATATCCTTCACATTTTGAGGAAATCGTCAAATGACCTCATCTTGCACAAAACCCATGTGGTCGATTTTCAATATTCGCCTTCATTTGCACGCCATTGACCCCGCAAAACTACCTCTCTACTCTAATACACGTTTCATAAATAGTTGGTAACAAATTACATATAAACAGATGCAAAATCGTATCTGAATCTTTTGTGGATGTATAGATTAAACTTTGGTTAGCCACATATTGTATAAATTCGTGAAAGGATGCATGAATTTCTCTAATACAATCTCGTTTCATTCTTGTGCCTTGATTTGATGAAGCAGAGTTGTGCACTTTGCCACATGTGCATGTTGACTTTCAGGTTTGACTTTGCTTCTGCTCTAATTTGGAGGATTTGTGGGCTATGATGACAAGTGGATGAGCTTCAGGGATCTGTTTTATTCCTTTCATATGTCAAGTTTCAATCCAGGAATGATCACATCCCTATAGAACAATGAATTCATTGTAGAAACTCATCTTAGTAACTAGGCTACAAAACTATATTATGAGCTGCTATAGAATAAGAAGTTTTTGTAGCTACTCATTACAATAATAGAAAATTAAATCATTATGCACAAAAAAGAATGGAATTAAACATAAAAATGGACAATTTACCTCACTTCCTTCAATGCACATGTTCTAGCTAATCAAGATTTTATGGAAAAAAGGATGAAATGGGGCATAACTAAGGCATAGATATGGGATTTCAAATGGAATTATAAGAGAAAAATGTGGCAAAATGAGTCTTTTTTGAGGACTCAACATATCCCCCACATGGAAGATGTTGCATGTCCTCATGCAAACAAAATTACATTTTGCTTCCTCCAACAAAATTTCAAAATTCTGACCCCTTTACTCCTAAGCTCTGTCTAATGCATCAATCAAAATGTTCAAGCTTGGAGAGGAGGCTTGTCCCTGACTCATTACCTTATTAAACTTTGTCCTCAATCCCTTAATCTTGATTCTTCCTAACTTGATTTGTATATACCATTTCCCGGCCTTTGTTGCTAGCAATTTCTTCTGAGATTCCAACTGTTCTTTATCCCTTTATAATTAAGCAATGTTGGTCTTCAAGACTACATTTATGTTTTAATATGATTGTCAAGGAGTGCCAACTCCTTGAGCTCTTCTTTTTCATTCCCTGATCTTGCCAAATCACATTTCTTTTAAAGATATGGATATTGGTTCATTACTGTTCCCTTTTCAACTTTAGTGGCTTCATGAATTTCATAATAAATCATGAACTGATTAAATCCTCTCTTTGCTTCATCAGAATCATAAGTTGACAACTTAAAATTGGGAGATGGACTAAGAAATGAATCAAACCTGATCTTTTTATTTGGATTTCTCCTCTTCACGCTGTTTGGCTACTCCTTGTCAAATTCTTTAAGTTCAATGACTTCCTTGTCTTGAGCTTGGCTGTTATCATGTTGTTCTGTAGTTGAACCTTTCATCATATTCCTTGTTTTTCTACACATTATGTCCTCTAGCTTTCTCTTCCTGTCTTGTATAGCCTATGCTCTGCCTCCTAGATCATGAGACCTTGAATTCTCATCTTCTATCTTCAATTCGTTGTCCTTGGATTTATTAACTTCCTTTGGTATGCTTCCTTTGGATTTTCAAGGTTTAGGGTTCAAAACCCTGACCTCTTTTTCAGTCTTTTGTTTTACACTCTTCTTCTATGTTTCCTTAAGTTAGCCTTGTATCTTTTAAAATAAACACTTATGATAATTGCAGCTCAAGATCACCAGTTCGAGCCTTTGTGCCATCGAAATATTTTGCAAAATCTTTGGTTACCTCCTTGTCGTGCCCCTAAAATATCAGTAAGAAGGGAAACCATTCAGCTCTCTAAAATCACCTCATGCATTTTGTATACACTTCCAGAAGTTCAATCACAATTGGATCATGCCTTACCACAGGTACCATACTTTGAATTTGCATAATTAGTGAATATCTACACAATGCACATTAAAAATAGTAATAAAAATCACATATAAACATGACACTTATCTTTTATAAAATCACCAATTGGTTGCAGACCTCAGACATTCCACCTATCCATAGACATTATTGTTCTATTTATCTCAACAGTAGGTCACCCCGAGCTAGGGATATGACTCCACTAGGGAACAAACACTCTCACTAGGCCAATTAAGGTATCACAGTTGCACAATCAATGGCTAGGCCAACATACCAAGTTCCAACATCAGTTCCAACCTACATTATCTCATTCCCCATCATCCTAAACCACCCAAGGAAATGTACCTCCTTCTCTACACCGCAGTCCCTTAGGATGTCCCACTTCCCTTCCAAGGCTCTAGTATAGGCTGACTAAGAATTCTAAAAAATTGTGGCTTCCAGAACACAAACTACTATAATGTAGTCTCTAGACACCCTCTAGGCCTCACACCCAAGGAAATCTATTCCTAAAAATTCTCCCTCCAAGGCTGCAACCTTCCTCAAGGAAACCTAAGGAGAATTGTACACCCAAATCCACCTAGGATTCACAAGGTTCACAAGGTAACATGGTCAAAATGGCTTCTCAACTCCCCCTCCACATGCAATTGTAAAAATCATCATGGAATGATAGAATGCAATGAATTCTCACTGAGCCCCAAGTTTATGCATGCATGGTTTAAACTCGACAAGTGGCACATAAAGAACCCCTTTACCCTCACTTGGGAATTCATTCACCTTTTTGGGTACTCAGGATATATTCATAAAATAGGACTTTGGCTTAGGACATAGGAATATTTTAATATATTTGGCTTCTATTCATTTGCATGAGTCATGCAATTGAATAGTAACCAAAGCTTTCTATTAATTCCAACATCAATACAATCACAACAATTTCATATCAAGGAGTGTGTACATATCCCTCTGAAGGTATGAGTACCCATATTTATACAATACAAGCAAGATCACACAGATCAAAGCTACATGGATCTCAAACCCGTCCACAACTATAATTCTGAGAAAATCCAGTTTAAAGAATCAGTCATATCTCCCATATCCTTCACATTTTGAGGAGATCGTCAAATGGCCTCATCTTGCACAAAACCCATGTGGTCGATTTTCAATATTCACCTTCATTTCCGCACCATTGACCTTGCAAAACTGCCTCTCTACTCTAATACGAGTTTCATAAATAGTTGGTAACAAATTACATATAAAAAGATGAAAAATTGTATCTAAATATTTTATGGATGTATAGATTAAACTTTGGTTACCCACGTATTGTAGAAATTCATGAAAGGATGCATGAATTTCTCTAATACAATCTCGTTTCATTCTTGTGCCTTGATTTGATGAAGCAAAGTTGTGCACTTTGCCACATGTGCATGTTGACTTTCAGGTTTGACTTTTCTTCTGCTCTAATTTGAAGGATTCATGGGATATGATGACAAGCAGATGAGCTTCAAGGATCCATTTTATTCCTTTCATATGTCAAGGTTCAATCTAGGAATGATCACATCCCTATAGAGCAACGAATTCGTTGTAGAAACTCGTCTTAGTAACTAGGCTACAAAACTATATTATGAGTTGCTATAGAATAAAATTTTTTGTAGATACTCATTACAATAATAACTAATTAAATCATTATGCACAAAGAAGAATGGAATTAAACATAAAAATGGACAATTTACCTTTCACTTCCTTCAATGCACATGTTCTAGCTAATCAAGATTTTATGGCAAAAAGGATGAAATGGGGCACAACTAAGGCATAGATACAAGCTTTCAGATGGAAGTATAAGACAAAAATGTGGAAAAATGAGTCTTTTTTTAGGACTCAACATATCGCCCACACGAAAGATGTTGCACGTCCTCATGCAACCAAAACTGAATTTTGCTTCCTCCAACAAAGTTTCAAAATTTTGACCCCTTTAATCCTAAGTTCTGTCTAATGCATCAATCAAAATGGTCAATATTGAAGAGGAGGCTTGTCCCCGACTCGTTACCTTATTCAACATTGTCCTCAATCCCTTAATCTTGATTCTTCCTAACTTGTTTTGTATATACCATTTCCTGGCCTTTGTTTCTAGCAATTTCTTCTGAGATCCCAACTATTCTTTATCCCTTTATAATTAAGCAATGTTGGTCTTCAAGACTGCATTTCTATTTTGATATGATTTTCAAGGAGTGCCAACTCCTTGAGCTCCTCTTTTTAATTCGCTGATCCTGCCAAATCACATTTATTTTAAATATATGGATATTGGTTCATTATTGGTCGCTTGTCAACTTTAGTGGCTTCACGAATTTCATAGTCAATCATGAACTGATTAAATCCTCTCTCTGCTTCATTTGAATCATAAGTTGACAATTTAAAACTGGGAGATGGACTAAGAAATGAATCAAACCTGAGATTTTTATTTGGATTTCTCCTCTTCACGTTGTTTGGCTACTCCTTGTCAAATTCTTTAAGTTCGATGACTTCCTTGTCTTGAGCTTGGTTGCTATCATGTTGTTCTGCAGCTGATCCTTTCATCATGCCCTTGGTTGTTCTGCGCATGATGACCTCTAGCTTTCTATTCTTCTCTTGTATAGCCTATGCTCTGCCTCCCAGATCAAGAGACCTTGAATTCTCATCTTCTATATTGAATTTGTTGTCCTTGGCTTTATTAACTTCCTTTGGTATGCTTCCTTTGGATTTTCAAGGTTCAGGGTTCAAAAGCCCAACCTCTTTTTCGGTCTTTTGTTTTACACTCTTCTTCTTCTATGTTTCCTTAAGGTAGCCTTGTATCTTGTAAAATAAACACTTATGATAATTGCAGCTCGAGATCACCAATTCGAGCCTTTGTGCCATCAAAATGTTTTGCAAAATATTTGGTTACCTCCTTGTCGTGCCCCTAAAATATCAGTAGGAAGGGAAACTATTCAACTCTCTAAAATCACCTCATGCATTTTGGATACACTTCCAGAAGTTCAATCCCAATTGGATCATACCTTACCACAGGTACCATACTTTGAATTTGCATAATTAGTGAGATATCTAACTAAAACAATACTCTTTGTCATAAGGAACGAGAAAACAACAATAAACATATGGAAAAATTTATGATTGAAGGAGAAAGATTTGGGCGACATCAGTGATGGTGGAGTTCATAATTCAATTGTGTAAATGATCATGCCATTTTTCGTGCCATTATTACAGTTCGTGATGACACTCCTTCATGATTGGATCAATTTGATGGTCCAATCAACCACTCTTGTAATATGATGCATGTCGAAAAATAATGTTTTCGCCATGCATATTAGAATTGTGTATAAAGTGTTTTGGCATGATAAATTGCTTGGTTAAGGTAAGTTCTTACATGCATAACATCAAGTTCAGAAAAACGGATAGAGTAAACTTAGGAAGACATAGTATATATATCTTTGAAGTTCATGTTTTTTTCCATCCTATGTATAATCTATAATTCTAATTGCATAAATGAGTTAATAAACTATTACCTTTGTGATTTTACCTATAGCCCGAAGATCTCATCACCTTTAGAACAAGAACTGAAACATAACTCAATGTGAAGTGTTGGTTCTCCTACTAGAACTTAATGAATGTATTGTTGTAATCTTTGAGAGAGTTCTAGAACTGAAGGTGAAGGCTACTCATGCTAATGAAGAATGAATCCTGAAGAATTATGAAGAATGTTGTTGCTGAAGAAGATGATCTGATGTTGATGTTGAAGGTGCCAATCTGAATCTGTTGCCACTGTTGGAGAAGATGATCATAGTTTGCTGCAAATGTGGAAGAAGATCTGAATTTGCTGAAAATGAAGTTTCCATGTTTGAATTTCATGCTAGGAAAATTGTGCAAATTTTGAAAATGTTTTAAATCATGGCTGATAGGTGGATGACCATATGTTCATGATTTAAAACCATCTCTAAGCCACAATATCATCTTGGGATGCATGCAACCATACAAAACTATAAATCTTCTACAAAAAGATAACTGTAACTATTTACAAAAAAAATTGGTAATTTTTACTAAATCAATTTTAAAACATGCTTTCTCATCCCTTATCATGCATTTTCTGAAAATTTCATTTGCGAAATACTCAATCTATCATATTCTCCTCAAAACCCATATCTCATATTTGTTTAAATCAGCTTCATTTGCTTGCAAATATTGTGCAAAAATAATTCATGGAAATAGTTTGCTATAGGAAAACTAGCTGCTAAAACATTTTATAGGGGAGTTTTGGTAGCTGCAGAAAAAATCACTGTAACTACAAAAAGTTTTTAAAAAATGATTTACAAGTAAAAGAATATGGAGATCTGATAATGAATGACCTTGTGCTAGACTCAGCCTTGTTGAAAGATTAGAAACATCCATACATCAAAGAATATGTTGACATGTTTCTTTCTTGTCCATAAATCCAATGTGAACACACTTACTTTGCAACAAAAGCAAGGCCAAGTCTTATAGTTCTCATTTGTTTTCCCTTTAAGGCCTCAAAATAAGTTGCTAGACAATGTCTTGAATACTGCTCAACATAAACAGAGATGGAGCCAGGGTCTATCATTCAAACTATCGGTTCAACGTTTTTCTCATATTTGAAGTCCACTAAAGAAAATAGTCAACAAATTAGAAAATTCCAACAAAAATGACAAATGCCTAGTGAGTCTCATTTTAAGAACCCCTTACTCTGTCACCATTGTGGTTATGACAGATTTGTTTTATTAAAGTGCTCAATGCCAACTTCAACTCTTGTTGTAAAACCAACATGAATCCTATGCACTAGGTCTTCATAATTGCCTTCATGTATTTTCCCATTGAATAAATATGTGATACAAAGGGCATTAATTAACTTGCTTTGAAGATCCCCATGTGGTATAATTTGAATATTGAGCTCTAGATTGAAATCTGGAACTTTTTTCTCTCTCCCCCACACTGGGGATGATGCATGTCCTCATGCATCTTTCTAAGATCTAATATTTAAGTCATGTTGGAGTTTGAATGGAGAGGACTATCAAAAGATTGAAGTATTGTGGGAATTCTACATGTTGATCATGTTGAATGGTGACATTTTGAAAAAAATGCAAACTGAAATAAAATACCCATAAGCTAATGTTGGAGATTGATTCTTTAGCATAGATACATCTACTGAAATGATCTATTTGTTGAATTCGATCTAAACTCTGTTTTTCTTATCACATTTATTATCAAATATTTCTAGAAACAATGCCAAATAACAAGCATGAATACTATTATAGGGAACCAAAAACTCTACTATAGGGAAATGTATTGCAACAAGAATAACATTCCCATTTTATTTGTAAGATGTAGAAAAGGTTGCAACTATTGATATCATTAAACCATATAGTATTCATAAAAAAGTGAATCCATGATACAATTATTACCATGTGAATGGATGTGCTGACGTTGAGCGTGGAAATAAATCATTGGATTATCGACCATTAATGTATGTTGTTAACCAATGCAAGATCACTCACCATTGATGTTAATGAGCATCAATGTACCCTTAATGCATGCATCATGTCAGGCACAAATGAATGTGTTGGCATCGAGTAACCTGCAAGATCTGATAGTCAGGAGGCATTAATGCATCCCCATTGCTATCAGCGAGGAAACCTGTCATTTAGGCATACAAGTTCCAAGGCATTACAAATATCTCTTGATCTTGATCCTAGATAGAGTGTTGAAGTCAATGGGACAAGACCTACTGAAAGGAAGGCCTTAATGAATCCCACATCATTCGGTATGAGCATAGAACAATGTTGATTTGAAGAACCAAAATATAAGACTGAACCAACATGCAGAACTTATTGAGAATGTTTCCCGCCAGTTGCCTAGTTTTCAAGAAAAACTCATGTTCAATTGCGCTAGTAAATTGATTTTCACAACTAGACTTAGTTTTGTATTTACTATTTTGTTTATTTATTTGTTCTTCTATCCTATCCTACTTTGCTTGAAAAATAAAATCTCTTTCAAGTATAGGAATACTTCCAACGAAGCCATGTGCGTAATAGGATTACAAATAAAATAATACTAAGGTTTGAAAGATATACTTTGATAGATACCCAAATATGAGAAACCAACTGCTTTGATTGATATCATGTCAAGAATTGTTGGAGAGTGAAGGAATGTTGTGAATTGATAGTTGCCTGGAACCATGATTCAATGTAGCCATGATACCCTTGGTTCACTTGTTCATTACCACCACTTTGTATGTCCTTTATCATGCCATGCAAATCTTTTACTATTTGTTGATTGGTCTCTTGAACGGATAAAGGATCTGGTGATAGGCATGGTAGAAATCCATCTATCTCAGGGTCTAATGTATTCTCTCTATTAAATGTTTCCCATGTCTATTTCATCTCTTCTAGGTATTATTCTTGATGTTGTTCATGAAATTTTTGGTCTTCTATCACTTCCCAGAGTGCAGGTATGTTCCTGAATGTTGTCAGGATTTGTTCCTCATGAGATGCATAGATGTTTCCAACTAATACTAGGATTTGTGAGATTTCTTGGAGTTTCATTTCCTCCTTTGCTCAAAAAATTCTTGAGCATGCTTGAATTCTTATTACCGGTTGATAGTCCATTTCTTGCACATGCATTAGTGCATGGGGGTTATTACAACACCCAAAAATAATTGAAATTTTTCTACTTTTTGAATGAAATCTACGAAAAAAAAAATGAAACACACCACGTTTTGAATACCTCATGCTACTAAGACCCCGTTGTCACTAGGTTATCATTTGACACGAGTTAGTCTTTACATGCATTCTACTTAACATGTTTTAAATAGCTGAAGAGAGACTTGTTACAACTCTTATTATAGCGAATGCATAGGTTCTTACCTCTCATCTTCTTGTCTCTCTTCCCATGCATTCATTGCTATATGAATTTAAATATAAAAAGAAAAACTAATGCCTTTTTCACTTCCCCGACAACGACACCAAAAATTTCAGTCAGTTCAATAGGTGAACTCTGCTACATTAAATTATCAACTTGGGGATCGTAAACTGATGAAGTACAACACAAAATATATGCATGCCTTAGCTTCCAATCTATCCCTAAATGGCTATGAAAAAAATAAAATTGTTCATTTCCTTAGCTTCAGAAACAGAGTTATGTTCAGCTGCAGAAATAATAGAGTATTTGTAAATGCTAAGGAAACATATCACAATGATTATTCTAACACTTAAGATCATTAACCTATTGGATCATTAGCTATTGATCAATCACATGTTTTCAATCATCCAATTAATGAAGGTTTTTGTGACTGATGTAAATACTATTTTATTCAATTAATGACTTTTGTGTGTTAGTCTACTTGTGTTGCAAACATAAATAAATTACTTGCACGAAATGAAAGACCATGAAATAAGAATCCACGCAATTGAATGATGAAAAAACTACCAACATAAAGTAAATAGGCAACGCACTCCTCCTCAAGGGGATTTCCTAGCTCGGTGAATGCTTCCAGAAGAAACTTATACGACTAAACTCACAAAATTAAAACAAATGACTCATGCAATTGAACAATAACTAGAGCTTTGTATTAATTCCAACAACAACACAATTACAACATTTTCTTATCAAGGAGTGTGCACATATCCCTATGAAGGTCTGAGTACCCATATTTACACAATACAAACAAGATCAAAGATATCCAAGCTACACGGATCTTAAACCCATTCACAACTATTATTCTAGGAAAATCCAATTTAAAGAATCCATCATATATCCCAAATCCTTCACATTTTGAGGAAAATGTTCGCAAAAAACCCTAATGGCGTTGTCCTACACAAAACCAATGTGGATGATTGTCAATATTCTCCTTCATCTGCTTGCCATTGACCCCAAAATACTACCTCTCTACTTTGATACGGGTTTCATAAACAGTTGGTAACAAATTACATATGCTCATATGCAAAATCAGATCTAAACATTTTGTGGATGTATATATTAAACTTTGGTTACCCATGTATTGTATAAATTCATGACAGGATGCATGAATTTCTCTAATACAATCTTGTTTCAGTCTCATGCCTTGATTTGATGAAGTTGGCTTGCACACTCTACCACATGTGCATGTTGACTTACAAATTTGACTTTGTTTCTACTCTGATCTGGAGGATCTATGGGCTATGATGATAGGTGGATGAGCTTCAGGGATCCATTTGATGCCTTCCATATGTCAAGGTTCAATCCAAGAATGATCACATCCCTATTGAACAATGAATTCCCCGCATAAACCCATCTAAGTAACTAGGATACATAACTGTATTATGAGTTGCTAGAAAATTGAAATATTATGTAGCTACTCATTACAATAATAGCTAATTAAATCACTCTGCACAAAGAAGAATGCAATTAACATTAAAATGGACAGTTTGCCTTTCACTTCCTTCAATGCAAATGTTTTGTAGCTAATCAATATTTTATGACGAAAAGGATGAGATGGGGCATAACTAAGGCATATATATGGGCTTTTAGATGGGAGTATAAGATAGAAATGTGACAAAATGAGTTTGATTTGAGGAATCAACAAGTACTCCTTCGGCATGACATCCTCATGCTACCATGTAGCCTCTTTAAAACTGTAGCAAGTCCATTGGACCTTTACCAGTTCGATGGATCGATTTTGGATCACCTTGACCTTCCTATCCAATATGTGCACTGGCTAGACCTAGAAAATTTCCTTCATGCCCCACTTGGAGCACAGTCTAATCAAGTACGTGGTTAGGATTAGGAAGATACTTTTAAATTAAAGATTATGCACATGCAATGATGTAGGCAATGTAAACATGTATGCAATGCGACCAATCCTCTCCAGGATTTCAAATGACCCACAATAGTGCGCTGGAAATTTTGAGTATATTCCCAATTTCAGTGAACTTTTCTTAGCCTTCACTTTCAAAAAGACATGGTTACCCACTTGAAATTCTCTATGTGTTCTACCTTTGTCTGCATCAATTTTCCACCTTTCTTATGCAACATTCATATTTTACTTAATCTTTACCATCTATTATTCCATTTCCTTGAGCAACTCAGGCCCAACAACTACTCTATCTACTGGGTTGTCCCAACTCACTAATGTGTTGCACTTTCTTCCAAAAGGGATTCAAATGGGATCATATTTAAATATGCAGGATACCCATTATTATAATCAAACTCTACCAAACAGAGGTAGTCTTCCCACTTGGAAGGCTTGTCCATTACATACATCATCAAAATATCTTCAATCTCCTCATTAATCCTCTTTGTCTTTCCATCTATCTTTGGTACCCAAATCCCTTAAATAACCCTTTCCAAAAGTTTGACGTAAATTTGGGATCTTTGTCAAATACAATTGCCTTAGACACACCATGTAGCCTGGAAATTTCTTTCATACAGATTTCTGCAATGTTCACTACCTTATGTGTTAGCTTCACTGGAATAAAATGAGCAGCGTTTGTTAATTTATCCACCACTAACATGATGTAATCATGTTGCTTCATTATTCTAGGCAGCTTGGTAATATAATCAATTGTAACAACTTCCCACTTCCCACTTCCACTTGGGAATGGGAAATGGATATATCAATCCAACTAGATGTCTATGCTTGTCCTTTTTCTTCTGACACTCCATGCACCTGGCTATGTAATCAACCCCATCTTTCTTCATGCTTGAAAAAAAATATTGGCCTCATACAACTGCAATTGTTTTCTGATATCTCAGGTGCCTAGCATAAGGAAGTTGCACATTTCTCTTAGCACTATATTTTTCATCTCTTGAGATTTAGGCACATATACCTTTCCCCTATACATGAGGACTCCGTCCTCTTTTATCTCATAATCTTTAAATTTCTACTAAAAATTACCTTGCTATAATCCTTCTTTTACTTGCAAATAATGTTGATCTAAATTTGTAGCATCCAAAATTATGTCTTTTAAATTTGAAATATGCATGATTATGGTTGTAGCATGCATTCCATGCACCCTCCTACTAAGTGCATTAACCATTTTGATCTTTTTTCCTTTGATATGTTTTATATCAAAGTCACACTCACCAAGTAATTCTAGCCATCGAATTTGTCTGTAATTTTGTGTTGGTTGTCCAAACAAATATTTTAGACCACTATGTTATGTCCTTAGATCAAATTTTCTACCCATGAGATAATGTCTCCACATTTTCAATGCATGAATAATAACTGCCAACTCTAGGTCATGTGTGCCATAGTTCCTTTCATGCTCTTTGAGCTTCCTGTACTCATAGAAAATAACATGTCCATTTTGGGTAAGGACTCCCCCAAATCCTTCTTTGCATGTATCTATGAACACTACAAAGTCTTCATTTGGAATAACAATCTTTAGTATGAGTTCACTAGTTAAAAAATATTTCAAATGGTGAAAGCTTTCTTCACATTCAAAAGTCCATTCAAATTTTACACCTTTCTTTTGCAAACGTGTTTGGTTATGCAATATTTGAAAAGCGTTTAATAAATCTCCTGTAATAAGTTGCAAGTCCCATGGATGATTTGACCTATGTAGTATTCCTTGGTGTTGGCCATTCTCTGATTGACTTTGGTTTTTCTGGGTCCACTGATATGCCTTCTTCTAAGATAATATGGCCCAAATAGTGAATCTGCTTCTAATAAAATGAGCACTTGCTAAACTTTGTGTATAGTTGATGCTCCCTTAACAAAGTTGATGCTCCATCAACTTTGTGTGTGTATAGTTGATGCTATCTTTGTTGACGTGTCATCCTTGTTGACGTGGATGACATGATCCTATTGACATGGCATAGGTGTCCACCTATCAGAGAGTGAGGCGTCCATGTCATATGTCTTAACCACCTTGATTATGCACTGCCATGCTCTGTATCTTCCTTCTCTCTCTCTTCTTTGTTATTTTTCTTCTTTCCTCTTTTTCTCTCTCTCTACATTACCAAATTTGTGGCCATCCAACCCCTTTTATATTTGTTTGCCTCTTGGCATGATCCTAACCGTGGATGTGAGAGAGGGTATTGCTCTGTCCCTACCTTGTCCATGTGCCATGTTGTCCTTGGTTGATTCAAAGAGTTAAGATCTAACGACTAACCCTCAATAAGATCAACAATCCATAATACTTTGGAACCACAAGTGCTCGATCCATAACCATGCAACTTACCTCCAACAAATATGATGACTGGGATTGATCCGATCTAACAGTGGATATTGATTTCGAAATTAGAAGTTATCGAAGGTTAATGATATCACTTGACTTTGAAATATCCAATGGTGTGGGCTGATCTGATATAACGATCCATATCTAATTTAGAGTTAAAAGTGCACAATCCTTATCAGAGCAACTTACCTCTGAAATATCCAATGGTCAAGGAAAATCTAATTTTATGGTCCAAATCTAATTCAAAGATAAAAATGATTAGAGGTTAATGATGGCACTTGACTCCGAAAGTTCCAACGGTGGAGATCAATCACGATCAATGATCCACATTCTTTTCAGACTCAGATATGCTTGACCGATAACATGGTCTCTTCATTCCAAAATAAAAACTTGTCATGACACTTGTCTCCTCCATTTTCGACTTGGCTTCCACCTGCCATCTCCACGTCATCCCTAACGTCACCCATATGAAAAATTTCATTTTTTTTTTAAATTTCAAAATTTTCCAATTTTTCCAATTTCATCCATTTTCCAGAAATTTTATGTCCACCATGAAATCCGTGGCTTAGGTCCACCATTAACCTTTTTTATGGAATGAATTCAAGTTTGAAACTACGAATTCGACTTTTTTGTTTGTCAATTTGACATTTCTGACCGATTCCCCTCTGCATTTCGCCTAAAATTGGGAATTTCACCCAATTTTTCCATTTTCTTTCAGGGTCAACTTTACAAATTTAAAATTTTCACTTCTGCGATTTTATAAATTAGTGCCTCCATGATATCTTATAAACTATGCCTTAGACCATATGGATAATTAAAAACCCATAATTTTTTGCACATCGATATTTCAACAATTTCTCTCCTTGAGAAATTTTGTCAAACATTTAGAAAACAACCTACAATTCCTTCATTTTTGGCCTAGTTCCTAGCCCATACAACCCGACTGTTGTAACCTTCACTCTGATACCACATTTTAATGTACTTGGACCTCTAGTCAGGGCCTCATCACTGTGTAACAACTCTAATACCACATCATAATGCAGCGAAATTCACATATGAGCCACGTTACTCCAAATTTTGGATTTGTCCATACTGAATTTTTGAATTTCTGTTGTCCCTGCTCATTAATTATCTGATACCATAATTAATTATGCCCAACATGTCTTTTTTGTTGTTCTATAAAATATTCCCTACATATGATACTATTAGGCAGGCTAAAACATGCAGTCACATGCATAACCATATAACATTCATAAATGTAATGTGCATTTCATTCCCTAAAATTACAACATAAATCAAATACATAATACGCATTATACACAGTAATAAAAAGTACATATAAACATGACACTTATATTTTATAAAAGCACCAAGTGGCTGCAAACCTCAAACGTTCCACCCATCCATAGACACTATTGTTCTAGTTCTCTCAATAGAAGGTCACCCCTAAGCCAGGGTTATGACTCCACAAGGGAAAATGCACTCTCACTAGGCCAACTAAGGTCTCACAGTTGCACAATCAATGTTTAGGTGAAGGTACCAAACTTCAACATCAGTTCCGACCTATATTCTCTCATTCCCCATTAACCTAAACCACCCAAGGAAATGTACCCCCTTCTCTGCATGATAGTCCCTTGGGCTGTCCCACTTCCCTTCTAGGGCTCCAACATATGACGACCATGAATTATCAAAAACTATGACTCTGGGAACTCTAGCTACTACAATGGAGTCTCTAAGCACCCTATAGGCCTCACACTCAGGGGAACCTATTCCCAACAATTCTCCCTCCAGGGATCTAGTCTTCAAGCAAACCAAGATGAATTGTACACCCAAATCCACCTAGGATTCACAAGGTAACATGGTCACAATGGCTTCTCAACTCCCCCTCCACATGCAATGATAAAAATTAGCATGGAATGATAGAATGCATTGAATTTTTCTCTAACTCCCAAGTTTATGTATGCATGGTTTAAACTTGACAGTGGCACATAAGGAACCTTTTTCCTCTCACTTGGGAATTCCTTCACCTTTTTGGGAAGTTGGGATATATTCTTAAAATAAGACTTAGGCTTAGGGCTTAGGAATATTTTAATGCATTTGTCTTCGACCCCTAGTTTAATCCATTTTCCTTAAGCTCTAGCCCCCTTTCCCTCTCGTAGAGTCCTAACCCACCATACTCTTTTGTCTGACTTGATCTTCAGTGGTTATGTATTTTATTAATATCATGAATGTGATTACAATGTACAATGCTAGGCTCGTCGACATTTTAGCATATAGGCTCTCAGACCTAATAAAAAAACAAGCACTCTGACCCAAGACTTACATACATAAGCACTCTAGCCCAAAAACCATACTAGCTCACCAGCCTATATAAACATATGTACATATGCACATTTACAACCAGGGGTATTACTGTCACATACCCACTATGGCAAAAATAAAAATTTCGCTCTTCCTCAAGGGATAGAATCCCTGAATTCCTACGGGGGCCTAGCACAGGCTAGCTCTTCCCTTATCCACCTCCATGTGATCGTTGGTTATGACCACAGGCCAAGCCAAGAGGCGCCTTTCGCATTTCGCAACTCAGCGATGCAAGAGAGTCAAGTCTTTCGACTCTTCAAACCCCGAAATGCGATATAGGTCAACGGGGTGTTGACTCCTTCCCTGTGACGAGAACACGCCACCTGTCACCTCTTTCTGGGTGATGTGGTTATGCCACCTGTCACCTCCACGTGACCCCTGCTCTGGGATGCGCCACCTATCTGCCCAAGCCTTCGGCTTTCGGGACTCAAGAGAACAATAAACTATCGTCCCCTTCCCTCTACAAACCCTGAATTCTGAAATCTTACCTTCAATGAGATCAATGGCTGTGAATCTCCTCCTGATCTGACGGTCCTGGTCGTATCGGGATTTCGGTAACTGGGAGTTCGAAATGCAGCGACCCGAACCACTGGTCACTCCATTCCTCGAACTTCAATATGCGAGTTCTTGTACGAGATCCAACGATCCTTGATGATTTGGATCCAATGGTCTAGATCTTTTCAGAGTTTCATGAATTGAGAGTTCACGATGCAGCGACTCCAAATTTCTTGTCACTCCAATCCCTGAATTCTGATATGGGAATTCGTGTATGAGATCAATGACCCTTGTTGATCTGGATCTGACGGTCACTATCCCTCCTGAGCTTAAGGGTGTTGAAAGACACTCAGTCTTAATCCCTTCACTGTTCTACGAGATCCAATGGCCCACGGGATTTCAGAGCTTTCCCCGAACTCTAACCGCTCACCACGTGTCTCCTCCGATGGATGGTCCAGATCTAGGTTAGATCGACAACCCACAAGCCCCGTGATCTAATGGTTATGATCTCTCTTAAATCTACGACTAGGATTAAGTCGAGATCTTGCGACTCGCGAGTTCTAGGAACTCCTTTTGTTGACTTCCTTCAATAATGAGTCAGCGAAATGGATAACTCTCGCCACATGTCCCCTTGATGGACGACTATGATCTTTTCTTGAAATCCCCTTTCGTGAATGCTCTCCGGTCTTCACCCTCATTTTCCCTATGTCCAGAACCCCGATGGTTTTAGATCTTCACCACGTGTCCTCTACAAATGGACTGTCCAGGTAACTCCCATGGATCTTGGGATCTACGGTCCCGATTCCTTCGCTACTTGCGAAGGCTGAAAGGGGTCGAGGCATTAACGCCTACATTCCTTCCTCCAATCTAACAGTCATGACAAACCTCAGATCCTCCGAAAGGATCTCATCCATTCATCTAGCAAACAAAAGGGTACTCTCTTTCGGTATTTGAAACTCGCTATCCTTCCTGAGCTTCGTCAGCTATGAAGGACTTGAGAGCTTTGCGCTCTTTCTCCTGGACTTGACTCTTAGAAGAGTCTTCAACACAACTATTGTGCTCCTTCATCAAGAGGTTCTGAGGTTCTATTTGATCACAGAGAGTCTGTGCATATCTGCACTGCCTCTCATGAGCTTAACAAACTCCATCCTCCAAGGGACTCAGAAGGACTAGGTGAGTAAACCATCGTACATGCAATTACGCCTAAGGTCGATGAGCTCACAGTTCGTGGCTCTAGCTTAAGACACTACAAAACTCAAGAGTTTATGAGAACAAGTTATGTCTGAACCATATAATTCCTTACTTGCCTAATTATACAACCACGTAGAAATAGAAGGGATACAATATATCCATTAAGCATTCATTCACACTCCTGAAGGCATATGCAGTATAACCAATTCATACACAATTACAACTAAATTACACAAGGCAGGATATCGCTTATCTATTACAAATTTCCGCCAACCAACTGACTGTGGGTGTTCGTCCTTCCACCCGACAATAGGCTCAGAGGCATTCATTCTTAGCACTCTGGCCACTCCCGTGCCAAGCCATGATATCACCAAGGAGTTCTCACAGTTCTCAGAAGTTATGTCTCTGTCCCAGCTTCAGCTCGGGTCCTGTTCTCTGCAACTTAGAGCTTTCTCTCTCAGTTATGGCCTCGACGAGGTTTCTCATATGCTCTTCCACATCAATCTCACAGCCTTTTGTTCATGATTCCACTGGAGAATCTCCCTTACGAGCTTATGCTCTTCTGTCCCGTGTCTCTTCTCCCTTGTGTATCCCCTTACCCTGGAAGGTTTTTCCGACCTATCCTATTCCTTCTGTTAGAAGGAAGCTCAGGTCTGTAGGTCACTGCAGTACTTTGGGCTGACAACCCATGTTTCCATTCATGGGGGTGGTTGATTGTTCAACCACCCATCCTTTCTTCATTAACTGATTTCTCTCCTCTAGTGATATCATGGCCAGTACTTTCAAGGCTTCACCCCCACAGTCAGTTATTGACAACTCAAACAATAATACATTTACATTGTCCTCATGCATTGGCATGGTAATTCCTATTTTATGATTAATTACAATTTGGGGGAAACAAGGTGTTACAATTCCCTCCCCCTTAAAGGAACACCGTCCTCGGTGTTCTTTCTCAAAAACACATGTCATGCCTTTCTTATTCAGCTGCTTCAAAAATCTCGATCTTTCTTTCTTGGTCATGTCCTTTCTCAGACCCTTAGTCTTCGTCACCTACCTTCAATAATTCTTGGACAACAAGCACGTTAATCATAGTCTGATGCAAAAATATTGCATAAAAAAAAAAAATCTAGGAAATTTTTATAATCTTAGCACAATACTTATATGTGCAGTTGGTGGATCTGTATCCACATGGCTGTTTTGTTATCCAGGCTCATCGCTTTCCTTGATGTACCCATTGGGTGCATGATTTCAATTCAATATCTCACAAAAGCTATCATGGTTTCGTCTTCTTTTCCAAGGTTTTTCCCGCACAAGAAACTACCCACCGTGTGCATGATTCCAATAGTTTACAAGAACTATTAAGGTCTCCTCTTCCTTGTGGTCACTCACCCTCCAGGCCCAGGCTCATGCATCCCCTTCACTGCTATACAGTCCCTCAGGTGATCCATCTTTCCCTACCAAGGTTTTCTCGAATAGGAAGAATTTCGAAGACTCTATCGAGTCTTACAGTCGAGGCGTCCCTCAGACTTGCTTTGCCGAGGCATCCCTCCGACTTGTGTTACCTCAACACAATGTATTCCAGGCGATCATGACTTATCACGGGGTTCTCATGGATCATCAGTAGCCTTTTTTCATCATCTTTAGCTTTGACAACCTTCATTTGTTCCTTTTGGACAGATCTTTTCTCCTCACCTGTGTCACAGGCATACAACATTCGTGAGACATCATTATAAATTCTAACTTTCAGAATTTTTATTGCAAATCTGTCACCCACATATTTTTCCAATCTCTTCTTTTATTTTCAGATATGTTCCGTACAAAACCAGATTCACAAGCATGGGACTTTCTTTCCCATAACATTTTATCTCAACAGGAAATTGGTCTTCCTTATGGGCTTACAACATTGCCGTATCCAAGACTCTTTCTTCCTGCAATCATTCCTCAGCTAATCAATTTGTTAGTTCTCATGCACATACATTTTTATCGCACCTTTTCAACTTCATCACAACAATTTTAGAATTGTGCATACTAACAATCAAATTCACTTTCTCAAAAGGAAATACCATTCCTCGCAGTTTGGCTCAACAGGCAATTGGTCTTTCCTATGGGCTTACCTCACTGCCATATCCATGACCCTTTGCTTCCTGTAATTCATTCTTTCCACAACCAAACAAACTGTTAGTCTCATCTCAACATACCAAACTTTTCAAAACGTAATTCAACATTTCAAAAGGGTTTTAACAATTGTGCCAATATCCATGGCCACATTCATACCCAATGCATTCTTGCATTGTTTTTCAAGTTTGTCACACTTTATGACTGGTTCTTGGCCATGGGGTGTTGGAATTTAACCAACCTTTTCCTCATATGGTTTATTCGTTTTCTTTCATTCTTACAGTAGGACCATACTGCCTGCTATAGGCCGATCACGATCCCAAATCAATACACATGAACTCAAAATTTTCACATGAATTCCTTTACGCATTCCTTGATTGTCAATGCATTCATGACATATCAATTCATGAATTCTTCCAAGGGTTACAAACAGTGTTTACTACCAGAGGTTCATACCTCCATCATTCTGGTTCTTCGTCCTCAATTATACCTTACTTGGGTATCCAAGGCATACAACTACCTTTCAAGTTTATGCATAGCACTAAGACAATAAAATATTTCAGAAGGGGTTCTTACCAAATCCCTTCATACCTTGCGCCACACAGACACAATTATCTTTATACCGTTTCTTGGATGCTAGCACCCTCTTTCTTATTTTTACCTCATCACCAGTGCTTTATGGGGACTTTTACAACCCTTTCAACAATCTTTCACTCACGGCCTTCTCCTAGTCATTCTCTGTTTGAGGTTGCCCATCATTGGCAATTGTCTTCCTCAATAGCTCCAATTCATTTCTATACACAACATGCATCATCATAGAAACAATTACATTAGTCGTAATATTAAACCAAATGCATGTATCATAACATTCGAATTCATAAACATCCTCAAATGTTTCCATAAGTGCAACACAAACAAATTTCGATTGTATCTTCGGCAATACAATCCTTATTACTTATGGTGTCAAGACCTTTTTATTTTTATTGGTGTACTAGCTTTCTCATCCAAGGGAAAACATAATACTCAGCGAGGAAAGAGTTGAGGACTCTCCCCTTCTTCCAACTCTTCCTACACCACCTGGGACTTTTCATCCCAGTCGAGTTATCTCTAAGGCCTCACTGTCTCTTCTCTACTTTTGCAATTCTACTCCCTGTCGGGATCTTCCTGCTCTTTTCCTTGAGCCACCTTGGTTAGGCCTCACCCTAACCCTTTTTGGGATACTGAAGCATGTGAAACTCTTTGCTCATAATGAATCATGAACATGTGCATCCTACACACTTCCATTCGGTTATCAGAATGGTCAATATTTAGTTGTTAGTCTTCTATTAATTACATGATTCTTTCAAAATGTAATCCATGATTCTTATACATGAACAGGCCTTGCAACCCATTGTCCAACCTTCAACAATTATTAGGGTTGTGACTCTGTTCTTCTGACAAAGTCCTTACATAGTTCCTCCACCGAGAACTTCTTCGGCATGCAACTTCCTTGTTGCATATCCATCACTATTTGTGATGGCCTCAGCCTTGAGTTAGCTTTAGCTTTTTACTAAATATTCCCCTTAAGGAATATAAACATGCGTCTTTGTTAACTTACATCTATGACGTACTTAACCATTTTCATAATCCTAAGCCTGCATGTAGTTTTCATAGTTATATGGTGCAAACCCCCCGCCCCTTTCTCTCCAAGGGTTGTGTGACCTCTCGGTTTTAGGATCTTCTTAAGATTGAATTGATATAGTCTTTGATTCCCAGCTGGAACCTATAAGAAACAATCCACGGGTCTTCACAAATTTCGGCCCGTGTGTACACGTGCTTAAACGCAAGTCTCTTCCATGTGACCACGCCTTGTGACCACACACTAACCCAAAAAGGTGCGTCGTGATTTCACATATTGACGATATGAGTCAATCGACTCTCCGTCCTTCAAACTCTCGATACCCGAAATGCTGAAATTTCAGATCAAATCAACAATCACCAATAGCTCTCCAACCAACGGTTGTGATTATGTTGTGATTTCGCATTTCGCGACTTTGGGACTTATGTTATGAAGCACCTTGAATCCTTCGATCCCCGAAATTGTGAAATTTCAGAGTTCTCAATCTGACAGTCCTGATTCTTCCATGATTTGACAGCTCAGATCTCGTCGGGGTTTCGCATATCAGGATTTCACGATTTCGCGTGTCGCGAAGTCGAAAGACCTTTCACCTCCATTCTCCCGATCCCCGAAATTGTGAAATTCTCTCTAGACGATCAATGGTCCAGATCGCTCCTTGATCAACGACTATGATCTTTTCACGAATTTCTCGTTGCTTCTTCCAAGCCTTTTGGTTTTGCGAAATTTCGGTATCTCCTCGCAACTAACCAATGCTCTACTTCTCCGAGATCGAATAACTTGAAACATTTCGGCTCTTTCTGAATGGATCTTGACTCTCGATCTTATCCAATCTTCAAAATTATTTTCTGAAGGATTTCTCCCGCTCAATCCTCCGTACTTGTTTTTTCTTCGAACTTTAGTTTTCTACGCTTCACCTTTGAACGCTTCAACTCTTCGAAACTTAGAAACTTTTTCTAAGTGTTTCCTCTCGAGACTTAAAACCACTACTCCTCCTGGTATACTCTGCACTCAACCTCTGGATTTTTCAAACTTTAACACAAGCTTTATTCTATACGCACGTTCGACATACAAAATTTCCCCGCTATCTCTTCTGAGATTTTAAGTTACTTACAGGACTAATCTCATAGTCATAACTCATACGGATGTTACCCTCTCTTTATGGGAACAACCAACAAGGGTCACTCTTGGGAATTAGCAACAGTCCCAAAGGACTCCTCTTAATCTTGTTTAAACAGATTATCCTTGTTGTCGATTCTAACCATTATAGGTCAGGTAATCTGACCCTACATATTTTCATCAGTCCTCTCAATCATGAGGAGTTATATGCTCAGGGTTTAGTCTTTTAATAATGCAGTAATTATAACTTTCTAAGGATCCTACCAGTCCTTACCAAATTTCCTAAATCATGAAGGAGTTCTTCACGAGGATATTAATTCTTACCTAACCAACCATCTCAATTGCAAGAGACTCTACCTTCTTTAGTAGGTAGCCATCGTCACACTATAACAGAACAACTCAGTTCATGTCTCTTTTCTGGATCGTGTAGCTTCATAGCACAATTTATTCCACCTCTGTTATTCACACTCAGGTCTTATCAGTAATATTGATCAGTGCATCCCTACTCCTATAAGAGTAGTTATCATTTTGACAAAGGAACAATATAATTCGTTTGTTGGAATTCCGTAGAAATTCCCAAATTACAGTTTCATTCTGCAGTCCTTCTCCTTAAAGAGAAAATGCAGATAACAATATCTCCTTACGCAACTTGTACATGAGCCCAAGCAGGCCAAATGTTGTAACCATGCTCTGATACCATTTTGTCACATACCCATTACGACAAAAATAAAATTTTCACTCTTCCTCAAGGGATAGAATCCCTGAATTTCTACGGGGGCCTAGCGCAGGCTAGCTCTTCCCTTATCCACCTCCATGTGATCGTTGGTTATGACCATAGGCTAAGAAAAGAGGCGCCTTTCACATTTCGCAACTCAGTGATGTAAGAGAGTCAAGTCTTTCGACTCTTCAAACCCCGAAACACGATATAGGTCAACGGGGTGTTGACTCCTTCCCTGTGACGAGAACACGCCACCTGTCACCTCTTTCTAGGTGTTGTGGTTACGCCACCTGTCACCTCCATGTGACCCCTGCTTTGGGATGTGCCACCTGTCCGCCTGAGCCTTCGACTTTCGGGACTCAAGAGAACAATGAACTGTCGTCCCCTTCCCTCTACAAACCCTGAATTCTAAAATCTTACCTTCGATGAGATCAACGGCTGCGAATCTCCCCCTGATCTGATGGTCCTGGCCATATCGGGATTTTTTTTAATCAAGAGTTCGAAATGTAGCGACCCAAACCACTGGTCACTCCATTCCCCGAACTCCGATACGCGAGTTCTTGTACGAGATCCAACGATCCTCGATGATTTGGATCCAACGGTCCAGATCTTTTCAGAGTTTCGTGAACCGGGAGTTCACAATGCAGCGACTCCAAATCTCTTGTCACTCCAATCCCCGAATTCTGATACGGGAATTCGTGTATGAGATCAACAAGCCTCATTGACCTGGATCTGATGGTCACTATCCCTCCTGAGCTTAAGGGTGTTGAAAGACACTCAGTCTTAATCCCTTTGTTGTTCTACAAGATCTAATGGCACACGAGATTTCAAAGCTTTCCCCGAACTCTGACCGTTCACCACGCATCTCCTCCGATGGACGGTCCATATCCGGGTTAGATCGACGACCCACAAGCCCCCTGATCTAATGGTTATGATCTCTCTTAAATTAACGACTATGATTAAGTCAAGATCTTGCGACTCGCAAGTTCTAGGAACTCCTTCCATTGACTTCCTTCAACAATGAGTCAGCGAAATGGATAACTCTCGCCACATGTCCCCTTGATGGACGACTGTGATCTTTTCGCCAAATCCCCTTTCGCGAATTCTCTCCGGTCTTCACCCTCGTTTTCCCGATGTCCAGAACCCCGATGGTTTTAGATCTTCGCCTAGTGTCCTCTACAAATGGACGATCTAGGTAACTCCCATGGATCTTGGGATCTGCGGTCTCGATTCCTTCGCTACTTGTGAAGGTTGAAAGGGGTTGAGGCATTAATGCCTATGTTCCTTCCTCCAATCTAACGGTCATGACAGACCTCAGATCCTCCGAAAGGATCTCGTCCATTCATCTAGCAAACGAAAGGGTACTCTCTTTCGGTATTTGAAACTCGCTATCCTTCCCGAGCTTCGTCAACTATGAAGGACTTGAGAGCTTTGCGTTCTTTCTCCTGGACTTGACTATTAGAAGAGTCTTCAGCACAACTTTTGCACTCCTTCACCAAGGGGTTCTGGGGTTCTATTTGATCGCAGAGAGCCTGTGCATATCTGCACTACCTCTCATGAGCTTAACAAACTCCGTCCTCCAAGGGACTCATAACGAATAGGTGAGTAAACCATCGTACATGCAACTACGCCTAAGGTCGACGAGCTCACAGTTCGTGGCTCTAGCTTAAGACACTACAAAACTCAAGAGTTTATGAGAACAAGTTATGTCTGAACCATATAATTCCTTACTTGCCTAATTATACAACCACACAGAAATAGAAGGGATATAGTATATCCATTAAGCATTCATTCACACTCCTGAAGGCATATGCAGTATAACCAATTCATACATAGTTACAGCTAAATTACACAGGGCAGGAGATCGCTTATCTATTACAGGTTGCCGCCAACCAACCGACTGTGGGTGTTCGTCCTTCCACCCGACCATAGGCTCAGAGGCATTCATTCTTAGCACTCTGGCCACCCCCTTGCCAAGCCATGATATCACTAGGGAGTTCTCACAGTTCTCAGAAGTTATATCTTTGTCCCAACTTCTACTCGGGTCCTGTTCTCTGCAACTCAGAGCTTTCTCTCTCGGTTATGGCCTTGACGAGGTTTCTCAGATGCTCTTCCACATCAAGCTCACAGCCTTCTGTTCGTGGTTCCGCTAGAGCATCTCCCTTACGAGATTACGCTCTTCCGTCCCATGTCTCTTCTCCCTTGTGTATCCCCCTTACCCTGGAAGGTTTTGCCGACCTATCTTGTTCCTTCTGTCAGAAGGAAGATCATGTATGTAGATCACTGCGGTACTTCGGGCTGACAGCCCATGTTTCCATTCATGGGGGTGGTTGATTGTTCAACCACCAAGCCTTTCTTCATTAACTGATTTCTCTCATCTAGTGATATCATGGCCAGTACTTTCAAGGCTTCACCCCCACAGTCAGTTATTGATAACTCAAACAATAATACATTTACATTGTCCTCATGCATTAGCATGGTAATTCCTATTTTATGATTAATTACAATTTGGGGGAAAAAGGGTGTTACAATTACAATGCAAGCACTAGACGAATCGCTCTTAGTGAGCATGTCTTAGATATTGTTAGTAGATGTGATGCTAGTTATGTGAAGGATCTTGGAAGAAAATGCATTTTTTTTAACAAAGATGGTTCTTGTGGAATGCATGCACTAGGGTTCTTTGTTTTGTGAGATGCAAGTGAAGAGTGCGAAGCTTCTATGATTTGAATGTTTGGGTTTGCATCATTGGTGTGATGCCAGTTTTTGTTGAGCCCCTTGGAGAGACTTCTGTAGCTTGGTGGGATGTCCTACTAATTCTCGTTATTGTTAATTAAGGTTTGTAGTGATTGTGTATGCCCTAGCTAGGGTTTGGGATGCATGGGAGAGTCATTGCTTGGGATGAGCTGGAAGGACTTGTTGTGCCAACTTGGGACAAGTTGAAGTATTGTACTTTATCTTCATTATTGTGATATTAAGAAGTTGTACCTTTTTTGTCCCAAATTCTATAGTGTCATCTAGCTTTCTCATGTTTATAAGTGGCTTTATGACTGTTTTTTCTCATTTTTATAAGTGACTTTATGATTGTTTGTTCTAATGTTTATAAATGGCTTTATGACTGTTTTAATACGCAAATTTGAAAAACAAGACTGAAATATTGAGTGATTTGACATACCTTAGATGAAACATAAAATGTGTCGTTATATTTCCATTATTTATGAATGTAATTTCATATCTACATACTTAATTAGATCATGCAATAAGAGCTATTGTACAAATCAAATATTAAAGTATTTTACGATGTTATGTTCTTGAAGTTTTATAAATTAGTGGTAGACATATTTAAGATATTAGCGAACGTAAAATTCCAAATATTTCAGTTCAACACTAAGGTTGAAAGTTCTATGTGATAAGTTGTGACCTCAAAAGACAACAACCTGAACTTTCAACATACCATCCCCTCCTAATTTCTATCCCCTTGGAGAAACATTCATCCATTGCACGATTGCAATTAGAGATGTTGTCGGACATACTTCATAGCGAAAAAAGAGAAATAATGTTTGTGGTTTGTCCTCGGACTCTAGTGGTAATTCATTGAAACACCACATCGTATGTCATGAGTTCGAGTTGTACTAACCGCAGTTACTCTACAGCACCCTAAATTTTGGAATTCATAATTTATTTCGTTTGTAAAAGTATTCTGGTAATACATAATTTATTTATATTATCTTTTTTAGTTAAATTTTCTGGACGTTACTTACATATGTATTTACATAAATATAAGTTACTTGGATTGTAAAAATATTGAAAAAAAACCATTTATATTTTCAAATTAGTCATTAAATACATTTATTCACTTATATATATAAATATTTTATTTCTATTGTTTTATAAATGTTTAAATTTTTAATTTATTTAATTTATATTTTCAAATTAGTCATTAAATACTTTTACTCACTTTTATATATACCATTTATATTTTCAAATTAGTCATTAAATACTTTTATTCACTTATATATATAAATATTTTATTTCTATTGTTTTATAAATGTTTAAATTTTCAATTTAGTTTATATTTTCAAATTAGTCATTAAATACTTTTACTCACTTTTATATATAAATATTTAGTCATTAAATATTTTTACTTACTTTTATATATAAATATTTTATTTCTATTGTTTTATGTGTTTAAATTTCCAATTTATTTAGTTTGTGAAAATATTCTGTTAATATATATAACAACAATAATATGTATATTATTTTTTATTTATGGGTTGCAAGTTGTTTTATGAAATGATTATTTTTTGCATGTTTTTAATTGTTTTATTTTCTATATTTATATATTATTTTTTATTTATGGGTTGCAAGTTGTTTTATGAAATGATGCTTTTTACATGTTTTTAATTGTTTTATTTTCTATATTTGGTATCAATATTTTATTGTAGAAAATAAAATGATTATTCTTTTTTAATAATATTTTTAAAGTGTAGTTTAAATGTTTGATTTTTTTGGAGTTTTATTGGTATATTTTTTAAAATCCCTTAAAAAATTGTTGGAACTTTAAATTTGATTAATTGAGTCTGTATAATTAGAGTATTACTAAGATATTCAGATCAACAAATTGAAAAAATAAAATATTTAAATAACATTTAAATTTCATGACAATTTCAATAATTTAATATTTACTTTATAATTTTTTAAATAAAAATATGAAAATTTATATTATCTTATAAAAATATCCTTATCTTAATGTTCAAATCCTAATTTCAGAGGAATACATCAGATTATTGAAAGATGGAGCATAAGAAAAGAGAACTGGCTGCAAAGCAAAAGAAAAATGAAAACAAAAGCAAAGAGAAAGGCTCACAGCCACAGAACAATGGGAGCATGACAGAGTACAAAAGGAGAGGGGAAAATAAGCCAAAGAACAACAAAAGTTGTTAAAGAGAGTTGAACACAAGGAAAAAAAAAAAACAATATTATGAAAGAGCATGAAAGAAGACAAAGATTTTGAAAGGGTCATTGAGAAGCAGAAACACTCCATTGAATCCTTTGTTTTGTTGGAATTTTGGTGACAACGAATTCTCAAGATTAGGATTTAGATCCTATAATTCAGTGTTGGTTGTAACTAATGAGACTAAATTAGAATATGGGTGAGAGGGCATTCAATAGTCAGTTCTTCTGTAACTGTGTATTTCTATATATTCATTTTATGCCACGCTGAGTGTGAGTGAGATGAATGAATGAGCCACTGTAAATCTCCTTGATCTGAATAATAAGACAACCGATGCCTTGGCTTGGTAGATGTAACCCAAATCTGAGGTAAACTACTTAAATCTCTATATTTTTACTTCTGTGTGACTATGCTTGTATTATGATATTTGTGTTTCCGCATTTACAAATATAACATGTTTTACCAGCATATGTTGTTTGGGAATCCAGTTAAGATACAATTACCTAATTTCTTCTCTGCTACCAATTTATTTCCCAGTTCACCACTATTGATCACTCTGTCCCTGCTCCTTTATTCGAAAGTAATTATTTCATCATATCAAATGTGATGAGAGAATATGGATTAAAATCATTGTTCTCATGTTACAATTGATGTTGGTGAGCAAACACAGAAGAGACCTGCTACCTGAAAGTGCAGGGATAATACAGGGCACAAACTCAGTCCATTGGATTCAAAGAAGCACAGAAAATCAGCCATTAGATATCGTAATTCTAGGTCACTGGCATATGAAGTTGTCCTAGATTGAATACAATATCTTCAAACTGGTTCATCCATCCACAATGTCATGTGTGGAAATTTCTTTTATTAAAGATAACATTCCGAGTGAATGACTAGTTTTATGTATTTTAGTAATAATATTCTGCGGTTGGTCCTCTGACTCATGCGGTAGTTCATAGAAATGCCGTATTATATGTCACGAGTTCGACCAACCGCAGGTCTTGAAGCAATCTCATGAGTAAAGGCGGTGCTCTACAGCACTCCAGATTTTGGAATTCATGATTTATTTCCTTTATAAAAATATTTATTTTCATACATGATTTATTTATATCTTTATAAATATATTATATTATTTTTATTTTTAATGATGATATAATTTATTATTTTTAATGGTAAAAATCTGATATAATTTATTTTCTTTGTAAAAATATTCTTTTAATATATAACTTATTTATATCTTTATAAATATGTAATATTATTTGTTAATTTTTCCTACGATAATATATGTACTCAGATAAATATCTTCATAATTTTTTTCCTTATAAAAATATTCTTTTCATACATAATTTATTTATATATCATATTATTTTTGAATTTTCTCTATATTATAATAATAATAATAATAATATATCTATTATTTTTAATGGTAAAAATATGATATAATATATTTTTTATAAAAATATTCTTTTCATACATAATTTATTTATATATTATATTATTTTTGAATTTTCTCTACATTATATTAGATTTTATTTTCAAAATATTGATCACACTACCAATCTTCTTACCCTCTTAACTAAACAAAAGTATGGTGATCTTAGAAAGCTTATCTTAATGCTTTTCAAGCACGGTCACAAAATTCTAAAAAATCACAAATAATCATACCCTCTTAAGGTCCAATAAACCAATTAAATCTTAGTAAACATTAATCATCATCATCATATATAATAATAATAATAATATATCTATTATTTTTAATGGTAAAAATCTGATATAATTTATTTCTTTTAATGATAAAAATCTGATATAATTTATTTCTTTTGTAAAAATATTCTTTTAATATATAATTTATTTATATCTTTATAAGTATGTAATGTTATTTTTTAATTTTTCCTACGATTATATATCGACTCATATATCGACTCAGATAAACATCTTCATATAAAAATATTTTTTTCATACATAATTTATTTCAATCTTTATAAATATATTATATTATTTTTAAATTTTTTCTACATTATATATAATAATAATAATATATCATATATAATAATAATAATATATCTGAAATATTTTTTTCATACATAATTTATTTCAATCTTTATAAATATATTATATTATTTTTAAATTTTTTCTACATTATATATAATAATAATAATATATCTGTTACTTCCTATTGTGAAAATATGATATAATTCATTTCCTTACTTAATATTTTTTTCATACATAATTTATTTCAATCTTTATAAATATATTATATTATTTTTGAATTTTTTCTACATTATATATAATAATACTAACATATCTGTTACTTCCGATTGTGAAAATATGATATAATTCATTTCCTTACTTACATATGGATTCAGGGAAATATCTTCATATTTTTTTCTCTTTTCTCTTGTAAAAACATTCTTTTCATACATAATTGATTTATATTTTTATAAATATATTATATTATTTTTGAATTTTTTTACATTATATAATAATAATAATATATTTATTACTTTCGATTTTGAAAATCTGATATATTTCATTTTCTTTGTAAAAATATCATTTTAATACATAATTTATTTATATCTTTATAAGTATATTATATTATATTTTAATTTTCTCTAAATTATTTTTATATATATTTTAATTGAGAGAAATATTTGTTATTTTGAATTGTAAAAATATTGAAAAAAACAACCATTTGTATCTTCAAATTAAGTTATTTGACTATGCAAAAGTCTAGTGAAATATAAATAGAATATCTTCTTTTGGATTTGAACATAATATATTAAAAGAAGAAATTTATGTTCTTAATCATTAGATTTACTCAAGTTATATCTATTAAACCTATTCAATATATATATATATATATATATATATATATATATATATATATATATATATATATATATATATATATATATAATTTCCTTTGTAAATATATATTTTTAATATATAATTTATTTATATCTTTATAATTATATTATATTGTTTTTTAATTTTCTCTACTTTACTTATATATTATTTAAATTTTAAAAATATTAATATTGAAAAAAAAAACAATCATTTATATCTTCAAATTAATCATAAATATTTGTACTATCTCATTTTGAAAAGATTTCTTTTAATCATGCTTAAAAAGACTTCAATAAAGAGGCTGACAACCTTTCAAAGAAGACACTCAAAGATCATTTCCATCCGGGTTAAATTCGCTACACTTAGTGGAATTTTTTTTTTTATAATTTCCATATGGGTTAGATAATTTTAATAATTTTATATTTATAAATTTTAAATAAAAATACATATTTTTAATGGTTTTAATTTTTATACTTGGTATTATTGTAATGAATAAAATGAATATTTTTTTTATTTTATTTTTATAATTTTTATAATTTTATATATATAAATTTTAAATAAAAATATATTGTTTAGGATTTTGGAATATATTAAATATGTTAATATATTTATTAAGTATACATTCACACAATAAGCAAAAATAAGACATGTTGAGATGAATAATGTAAATAAACCATGAAGTGGGAGTATTTTTTTTTAACTAACTATATTGTTAAAGAGATAAATAAACAATATATAAAAAGAGTTTCTTATTGATTGATAAGTATTTTATTACATACCTAAATTTTGTCTAGCTTTTCAAATATCATTTGATGCATGCTTGCAAACAAAACTTAAGAATTCAATGGTAAAGGATGAGGGAGACGGTGCAAACTGAAACTGTAAAATATTTCTCATGATTTTCAAACCACTCCAAGTCATACCTAGAAATACTAGAGATAAACTAATGCAAACTGTAGAATGGGGAATTGAAATTTATATCCTAAATATTTAACTTTATTCTTCATGTCAATCTCCTCTCAAGGATGAATTTTCTTAAAGTCTTAATTCATGTAGAAACTTTAAATAATCAAAAGTCTTCCCTTTATTCTTATTAGTTGTTCCATCATCTTAGCATGTTTTTTTTTTCACAAAAACTGGGAGATTTTGATTATATTAAAAAAAGTTGCATTAAACGTGCAATAAGAGTACAACAATTTTGTAGATTCTAGAAGCAAGTTGTAGAAGAGCGCTGAGCAATAACAAAAAGAATTTGGTGGTAGAAAACTTTGCCAACCCAATAAATATCTAGTTCCAAAGTTACTTATAGAGTAAATCTTGATAAAGACCCTAGTATGTATAGACAAAAATAGTACATTTATGTGGGGACATTAGAAATAATCCTTCGTACCTAAGCTGCTGTGAGAGGGCTCTAAGATTGGTGAGTTCAAATCTAGTAGAGGAGGTGGAGGGATTGGAGATGATGTCATGTTTAACACTTCTGTAGAGAACCTGAGCGTCCACCTATCCCTTGTTCGGTCCTGAAGATATGCAATCTGATTCCAAAGGGAGAAGCATACATCCTGAAGCGGCTAAGTGGTCTGGCGCTACTGGATCATAGCTTCCAATATGAAGAGAAAAGGATCAACGATGGCCGAGTGTAGTATGTACGTAGGTGAGGGGAATTTAAGGAGAAGGACAACAATGATGAGAAGATTGCATGTCCTCCAAACAAGATGGATACCATGTGAAGTCAAAAACCTATGGTTCATACCCAAAGGAAAGACGATCATGGGATTGGGTAGTATTTGAAGAGACCATTGACACAAACAACCCCCGAGCTTCTAGATATTGCCAGGTTGGCTTGTCTGTTTGCATGACTATTGTTAATTCTTAATATGTGGAAGAAGTCTATCTTCTGGAAGGCCTTTAGATATTTATAGATTCTATGGAATATGGATCTAAGTCTTGCATCACAAGGAAGTGTTCCTTGTATCAAGTGATTGATTGTGATTTTCAAATCATCGAGGATGGAGAGCATGAAAATGTTACGAGACTTGGCTAGACCAAGCCCTTGAAGAAGGGCACAAGCCTCAGCTTGATTACTTGTTGCATGACCTAGACTCCAAGAGTAGTCAAGTTCAGTTATTCCTCTTGGGAAAAAAGGACCCTCCCCGCTCCCACCTCCCCTGGGTTACCTTTTGAAGCACCGTAAAAACAAAGTGTATGATCCGATTTGGATCTTAGCCAATGAGAAAATTCCTTTGTGGCCATTTGAAGATTCCAAGGTGATTCGGATCTGATCTGCATTAAATTGTCTATTCGAAGAGAGAATTGATTGAGCCAACGATTCTCCCATAATCCAACTGCTGAGGAGAGTAAATCTTTAGGTGTCTAGTGTTTAGATGTCGTATAGGAGTCTAATGGGATTTGTTGCTACAATGTGAAGAAGAGGCTTGATATCTGAAAATATTGTTCGATTTCGGGCTAGCCAAATCTTCCAGCATACATATTTTGGCAGGGCCGCCCAAATTCTCTTAAAATTAGTTTGTTAAGGAAGGATCCCCTGTAAGAAAACAACCATATGCAGAACAATCCTTTGATGTAACCCTTGCAAGACTACCTGCCACACAACTCCTAAAAAGACACAATCCAAGAATATATGAGTTGAATATTCATGCAAAGATGAGCATAAGACACGCCTGAATGGGCCATAGATGCGTCTTTTTAACATATTTTCCCTTGTTAGAAGTTTTCCATGTGCTAGAGTCCCACCAAAGATGTTGATTTTTAGAAGGCCATCAAAATGCCAAATTGTCTTTCACAACTTTGCCTTAGGAGGGAAAGGAGATTGAAGGAGAAGATAATCATACCCTTTCTTGACTGTGTATTCATTATTGCCCCATCCCCTAGTATCTCTAAGAGAGAGACGATTTGGAGCACAACCATGGAGACAAAGAGAGAGGGTGAGGACAAGGGAAGACGAAGGGTAAGGAGGATCCCCAAAGAACCAACCCATCCAACAACTAGAAGGCATGTCCCACAAGGAACCTTGTTTGACCAACCAATGGAGAGAGAGGTCTCGTAAGATTGGGGGATTACCCATATTGTTGTTTGCCCCTATAAGAATGAGTTTACCATTTGTTGGAATCCACGTCAACTAAGTCTGTAGGAGAGGAAAGGAGACTTTGAGCAGCCTCTAGATTTGAGAGCAATTTTGATCCGGTGGTGGACTCTCCAAACATATCAGTCTCCCACGAGACAAATATTTTAGGTGGATTACTCTTTTCCACCGGTCATTATGCCTAGTGACAAGGCACCACAAAAGTTGATCTCCAAGGGCAATGTTGGAAAAAAATAGATCTTTGATACTCATACCTCCACATAATTTTGGGGCTCGCACCATATTCCAATTCACCAAGTGGAAGCATTTGGAATTAGACATCCCACCATGCCACAAGAATATTTGGAGAGCTTGTGATATAGATAGTTTGATGGAGGTCGGGGAAAGCAGTGTAGAAAATTGTAAAATTGGCACGGTTGATAAGACATATTTGATTAGGAATACTCTTCCCATAGGGTTGAGCCACTAAGTACCCCATTGGAGGATTTTGATCTTAATTTTGTCAAGAATGGGTTTCCAAGCCACCTAGGATAAAGAGTAAAGGAAGATGGGGATGCCGAGGTGTTTGAATGTCTTCCATTTGTCTGCATAGGAGACTTGGAGTATTCTTGCTATAATTGTTGTTTTCTTGACATTTGTATTCCATGCATACAATTGACTCTTGTCACTATTTACTAATCCTCCTGAGGCCAAAGTAAATTTGTCCAAAGATGCTTAAAACCTGAAAGAAATGTTTGTGGAGGCTCCACCCAAATGGAGGGTGTCATTCAAAAATTGGGAATGGTTTATCCTCCTGTCCCCTCTTACTATTTTAATTCCTAGGATGGATTTGGAATTGTGCACCATGTCTAGTCTTCTTCTCAAGGCTTCGACCATAAGGATGTATAGGACCGGGTAAAGGGCATCCCTGATGCAAGCCTCTAAAGGATTTGAAGAAGGGTGTGGGTTTTCCGTTCACTATAATATCTATCCATGGGTTGATTATATAGGTCGATATCCAATCAATGAAGCCTTCTACATGATTTCAAAGAGAAAGTTGTGGTGGACCTTGTGAAAGGAGTTTTCCATGTCGTTTTTGATGATACTTCTTTTTTCCCCTCTAGTCTTGCTTGAATGAATAGCCTCTTGAACTAAAATTATATTGTCCACTTATTGTCTTTTTTGCATAAAGCCTCCATGGTTGGGGGAGATAAGCTGGGGGAGGAGATGATTTAGTCTATTGGAAATGATCTTAGATATGATTTTATAGGAGACATTACATACATAGATTAGTCCAAAGTGTGCAAAGGAGGAGGGGTTAACTTCTTTAGGGATCAATTCCAAGAATGAAGAATTGGTACTGACTCCCGTCCTGAACGATTGATGGACATATTTTATCATTCTTAAGAGGTCAAATTTAATAATATGCCAACATCATTTGTAGAACTATGATGAGAAGCCATCAAGGTCAGGAGCGTTTCCAGGGTTCATCTATTGTATTATGCCAAAAATTTAATCTTCACATATTGGTTTGGAAAAATTATCATTAGCTTCAGGCCTGATGATAGAAGGAATATTTGTTGACATTTTCTCAAGAGTATCATGATTCAACCTACCTTCTCTTTGTATAATTTCTCAAAATGATAGAAGGCCTCATCTTTGATCTGATCAAACGTTGATACAATTTCTCCCTCAAAATTTCTTATCTCCTTGAATTTGTTCTTCCAAAGTATGGCTTTGGCCTGCTGGTGAAAAAATTTAGTGTTTCAATCCCCTTCCTGGAGCCAAAGACTCCTTGACTTTAGTTGTCATGCCTCTTCCTCCAATATTAGGGATTTCTGATAAGCTTGGAAGGTGTCTCTCTCTTTTGCTACAAGACAGTGTGTGACTCACTCACTTTCTAACTATCCTTGCATGTCTTCAAGTCCTCTAGTTAAGGTTCTAATATCTTCACGGGAGTGTTGTATTTGAACTTAGCCCAATATTTAAGGGTTAGTTTGAGATTTTTCAGCTTCTGCTTCTAGATGAATATAGGGGAACCTGAAATCCAGTGACTCCAAGAAAAATAAACTATTAAGACCTAAATTGTGGCACATTACCCCTTAATTGGGGCATATTACATTAGTATTGTTATTTATTTATGTCGGGTTGGGTCCATTAGTTGTAATTGTACCTCCTAGTCTCCTATATATACCAAGGAGACCTTTTCATTTGGAATCATATGCATTTGTGAATTCATATGATATATAAGGAGGTTTCCTCCTCGAAGAGGCTTATTATTTGAATTTATCTCTTTTTCAAGGCATTGAGTACTTATTATGAGGTTTTTGTGCTATTTTGATATTTGGTTCTTAACATTTGGTATCAGAGCTAGACAATCCTTGGGACCGGCTTCTTCAAAACAAGTCTTCTTGGAATTTTCACTACAACTTTTTTTCTGGAATGTTTTGGGATATCTAATTTCTATGGTGTAGAGGTGACATATAGAGCTAACTTGGGTCCACATTTCAGATCTTGATTTGTTATATTTTTGGAGATACATTCTGTTCAAGTTAGGATTTTTGACTAGTTCTGAAACTAGTCTGAAACAAGTCTTCTTGGCATTTTTGCTCCCAATTTTTTCGACTTGGTTTCAGGTTCAGAAATTTTTAGAGTACAAAGGAATAGTGAAGTATCTTATGTACAAATTTCATCCATTTATTCGCTGTAATCTAAAATTTATTCTCTAAGGAAATTAGGGTTTTTGGTTGGTCCAAATTTCAGTCTAAAACACGTGTTCTTGGGAAAACGTTTATATATAAAGCTACAGACCTCCAAATTGAGTGAGACCTATTCCATTGGTTAGGGTACAGATCAAAGTTTTACTGGTGCAAATTTCAAGTTCTGAAGTGAAGATAGTGACATGTGGAAGACTGTACAAGTTCTCTCTCCTGAAAGGGAAAACAATCAACACATCTTGGGGAAGTTATCATAAAATTCTCTTGGAGAATCCAATATTGGTCTAACCTATGGGGATGGAAAGAAGACACATCATGCTACTTCAGGCCAAAATTTTAGACTCAGAAGGGTCGAAATTGCAGAGCTACAACAAAAGAAAGGTTGGCTAGCAGAACAATCTCCAAATCAGGGTTTTAAAAGGTGCATTTGTTTTTTGGAAATTTGTATATCTTTTGACTAGAAGATCCAATTGGGTGATTTAAAAAGTGGAGTAAAGTGGGATAAAAGGAGTATCACATAAAATTGGGAGAATATTAGGGATTTTTAGGTACAAACGTATTCTGACGTCTCTAAACGTAGGAGATATCATTACTTGTCAGCGCTACAACCCGGGGATAGTGTGGTTCTTCCATGCACTTAGAGTATATCGGAAAGACCCTTTCGAACGATTACGCATTAGACAACACTACTGTAGAATTGATCTCCCACGTACCTAGAGTATATCGAGAGACCCCCTATAATCCTGGGATCAACCGAGTAAACCATTTGGCCGTCTTGTTGCTATAGTACACCAAGAACAACACTCAGGGAGATCACTCTCTAGTACTTGGGTAGTCAAATAGTACAACTAAAGGCATGGTCAAGCATCCTTAGTTAGTTCCCTGAGATATTGGGCCAAGTACTATTTTTGGACCCCGCACATATATCAAAGAGCTATAACACCTGACATTCCCTTGTCTGTGAGGACCTCTTCCTAATCCAATTAGGAATTCCTACGTTGCAGTGATACTTGGCCAACATGCCACCAAAAAAGGGAACTTCTACACCAAATAATCCCTTAGACAATCTTACTTGGACTCTTGATGAAAGTGAAGAAATGCGCAAGGATATAGATGATTCACAAAAGAAGGCAGTAACAAAAGTTGAACTATAAAGGATGATGAATTCAAATGAAGCTAAGCTAGAAGCGATGATGGATACTAAGATGGATGGATTAAAAGGGAAGATCATTGAAGGGTTGAAAAAGTTGCTAATAGAGAGGCCACCTGAAAGTGACAATGTATCCCATGAAATTCATGATGAGGACACAAGGAAGATGAATCAAGATTGGAGAAACTCCATCTTTGGGTTGAAGACCAACCAATTTCCTAAGACCGATATGAGGAAGTTTGATGGCAAGGATCCATTCACATGTATACTCCAGATGGAGCAGTTCTTTATCTACATGATGTGCCACACACACAAAGGTACGGATTGTGTCCTTATATTTAGAACCTAATCAGTTTGTGTGGTATCGATGGATTTGTTCTCGCAAATCACTTGCCACTTGGACAATTTTCACGGAAGAAATGATAGCACACTATGAGGATACAAGGAGAAATACCTTCTTCAACCAATTGATAAATCTCAAGCAAAAGGGTTCAGTTGCGAAGCACATTGAGAACTTCCAAAGATTGAATATAAAGGTAACAAATATTCCAGATGAGCACCTGATTGATGTCTTCATAGGAACTTTAAAGGATAAAATTCAACATGAGGTTCACCTTTGGGAACCCAAATAATTGGAGAATGCATTCAGGGTGGCGAGAAATGTTTGAAGTAAAAATCTGGCTATGGCTACTAGAAGGACCACCCCTAACATCTATCGGGAGAATATTGTTCCTTCTTCTAAACCACCTCAATCTACAAGGTTGACACCTAAACAATTGGAGGAAATAAAAACAAAAGGTTTTTCCTTTAATTGTGACAACAAGTACAGTAAGGGACATAAGTGTGGTGAGAAGAAATTATTCTACATAGATTGTGAAGAGGAAGAAGAACAAGAACAAGAAAAAAAAACCATCTCAAGATGAAGATGTAGAAGAGATTTCTTCTAAAGATATGACTCCCACCATATGATGTCATGCATTGGCTAGAATTAACACTCCTCAAACCCTCAAGATTGAAGTATGTATCAAAAAGAAAAAGGTAATAGTGCTAATTGATTCTGGTAGTACTCATAATTTCATTCATTGTAAATTAGCCAAATCTCTCAATTGCTTTATATATCTAGTTCCACAGATTCAAGTAATGATTGCAAATGGAGGAACTATCAATTTCTCAGGAAAATGCCATAAGATAAATCTTACTATGGGGGAATATGTAATGAATAGTCCAATGATTGCTATACCCATGGGTGGTGCTGATGTCATACTAGGGGTCCAATGGTTACAATCCTTGGGAATAATGGATTTTAATTTTCATGAAATTTTCATTGGAAGGAAAGGAATTTGAGTTAAGGGGTATCACATGGAAACCCAGTAAGGTGGTAAGCTCTAATGGAATGACAAAATTATTGAAAAAGAAGCATCATGGTGTAATTGTACAACTATGCTCACTAGATGTTCAAACATCTAAGCCATTTATTCCCCTAGATCTCCAAGGGATCATTGATAAGCATTCCAAAGTATTTGAAGATATTCCCAAAGGTATTCCACCCACTTGCGATCATGATCATGCTATTCACTTAATTCCTGGGAGTGTTCCTCTTAACATCATGCCTTACATATAATCTTATGCCCGTAAGAGTGAAATTGAGCGTATGGTTGAAGAAATGTTAGAGGCTAGAATTATTAGGCCTAGCCAAAGTTCTTACTCTGCATCGATGGTAATGGTACTCAAGAGAGAAGGCTCATGGTGTATGTGTCCAGATTATAGAGAGCTCAACAAGATCACCATTAAAGATAAATTTCCCATTCCCATCATTGATGAATTTTTAGATGAACTACATGGAGCAATATACTTCACAAAGTTGGATCTCCATTCAAGGTACCATCAGATTAGAATGAAGGAAGAAGATATCCCCAAAAAAACATTCAGAACTCATGAAGTCCACTATGAATTTTTGGTCATGCCTTTTGGCCTTACGAATGCACCTTGCACATTCCAAGGGTTGATGAATTCCATTTTCAAGCCATTCCTTCGAAAATTTGTGTTAGTATTTTTTGATGATATACCAATCTATAACAAGTCTTGGGGAGATCATATTCGACATGTTGATAGGGTGCTACAACTACTAAAGGAGCAAAATCTATATGCCAAACCGTCCAAATTTTTATTTTGGGTGAAGGAGGTAGAGTATTTGGGTCATATTGTATCTCATGAAGGTGTCAAGGTAGATCCTAACAAGATTAAATCCATGATGGATTGGCTGATTCCCAAAACATTGAAGAATCTTAGAGGATTTTTGGGTTTGACAGGTTACTACCGCAAGTTTGTTCAGAATTATGGAAGAATAGTAGCGCCTTTAACTGCATTAACTAAGAAGGATGCATTTTCATGGACTCCGGAGGCAACTCAAGCTTTGAAACAACTTAAATAGGCAATGTGCAAAGCTCCTGTCTTGACCACACCAGACTTCACAAAAACTATATTGTGGAATGTGATGCCTCGAGAAATGGCATTGGTGTTGTTTTAATGCAAGAAGGAAGACCCCTTGCTTTTGAAAGTCGGCCACTCAAGTGAAATGACTTACACAAACTCAATTATGAGAAGGAAATGATGGAAACACTACATGCATTGAAGCGATGACACCCTTACCTAATAGGTAGGCACTTCAAGGTCAAAACAGATCATGACAGTCTTAAATACTTCTTGGAACAAAGACTATCTTCAGAAGAGCAACAAAACTGGGTGACCAAGATGTTGGGTTATGACTTTGAAATCATCTACAAAAAAGGGAAGAAAAATGTTGTGGCAGACTCACTCTCAAGAAAAATGAATATGTTGATGCATTTCTCTGTGCTCTCTCTATCATCCAACCTAATTGGATAACATAATCAAGGGATGAATGGAAGAATGGCGAAGAAGTGTGGACTCTCATTCAAAGGTTGCAACAAGATTCCAGTGCATCTGATACATTTACATGGGAAAATGATTCACAATGGTACAAATATCGCTTATAGTTATGTAAGAACTCCCAACTCAAACAAAAGGTACTTTTGGAATTGCACACCTCTTTGGTAGGAGGGCACTAAGGATTTTTGAAAACCTATCATAGGGTCAAGAGGGAATTTTTTTGGGATGGCCTGAAAATTGATGTTCAAAGGTTTGTGGAAAAATGTTTGGTTTTCCAACAAAATAAGGTGGAAACAATTAAGACCCCAGGTATTTTACAACCATTAGCCATTCCAAGTCAGTGTTGGGAGGATGTTTCCATGGATTTCATCATAGGGTTACAAAAGTATGAAGGAAAGAGTTTCATCATGGTGATTGTTGATAGACTTACCAAGTACGCACACTTTTGTGCACTCTCTCATCCTTTCAAAGATGGTACAATTTCTATCGCATTCATGGAGACAATTCAAAAGCTACATGGAAGCCCAAAGATTATTGTAAGTGACAAAGATCCCATATTCACTGGACATTTTTCGACAGAATTATTTTCTTGTTTGTGTACTGAATTGGCTCATAGCTCATCTTATCATCCTCAATCTGATGGACTAACTGAGATAGTGAACAAATGTCTGGAAGTCTACCTTCGTTTCTTTGTCTCTGATAAACAAACACAATGGTTCAAGTGGTTACCTTTGGAAGAATGGTGGTATAACACTTCCTTTCATACTGCAACAAAAATGACACCATTTATGGCACTTTATAGATATCACCCACCATCCATCACTTCTTCTCTAAAATAAAAATATAAGGTTCAAGCAGTGGAAGATCACATCGAGCATCAACAACAAGTTCTCCAAATCTTAAAGGGCATTTTTTTTTATAAATGTTAATGTGCCATTTGTGTGAGGTCTTGAAGCATGACTATATCTCAACTGGGCACCTTAGTTGCTCTCTTGTTTCCCAATGTTCAAGGGTGAGTTGCACTTTTGCACACATTTCTCTCCTACATATCTAGATCGACCATTGCAATAGAGATTCAAATAAATTTAGAAAATTTGATCATGGCACTTTTCTCTCCATTAGACCTTGCCAACACTCAAATATGGTTTCATAGACCTCATATCTACAATATCAAAGTTCCAATCTTCTCATCAACACTCATATTTACACATGCAACATAATTTAGAGATTACAGACATAGATCTGACATTTTTTTTGTATTCTCTATTGATAGAATGGTAGAATCAAGCACTGTTGAGCTCCTAACTCCCTATTATTATCACATAGAAAATTAATATGTGATAGCTATTACAATTTAAAGGGATTTAGAAAATGTTAGTCGAGGCTCAACTAATGTTTACCAAGGAAATCGAGAGATTTTCCTATCGAAACAAACTTGATGAAGCTATGGGTTTGATTGGATTGCATGTTTCAGATCTTTTGTTGTCTCATATAGGTAATTATAAAACTCCAAAAGAAAGTTGGAACACGTTGGATTCCTTATTTGGTAAATTCAATGAATTTTGAGCCTTATAGTTGGAAGCAAAATTGTCATGACTTGTACCTGATGAGCATGCATCCATTGAATATTATCTTTCCAAATTTAGGTTACTATTGGCACAACTGAAATGATATGGAAAACCCAAAACAAATGATGACTGCATTTTCTTAATTCTATCCAATCTAAAAGGTCCTTTTAGGTATTTTCTTTTACGTTTTACTCTACTATGGATGCACTTGTAGTTGTGTTTAAAATGCTCTCTTTTGATCCTTTGTATGAACATTTTCCAAGGGAATAGTTTAAGCGTATGCAATTATATGATCTTTATAGATATAAGAATTAGGGTCTTGTGGATCATGACTCCAATGGTAAGCACAAAACTTAGTATAAACAAAAGAAAGGTTCTACTCAAGATGGTGAGTCTACCTCCAAGACTCAGTAGAAAAAAAAATTCTCCATGTTTCAAGTTTGGTGAGTCTTCCTCCAAGACAAGGAAGAAGAAGTCAAGTCAAACCTATAGTTTTTTTGGCATACTTGGGCATGCTAAATCAAAATCTTAGCTAAAAATAGAAGCTTTGAATGAATCCATGCAACAAAACAAAATTTCAGTGCCCAAACCTTCTTCATCTAGCAAAGATCATGCTTTGTCTACTCAAGCTTTATATGCATCTTTAGATAGTTGGATACTTGATTATGGTGCATCACACCATATGATTCATTCTCATGTGTTTCTTCCTTCCACACATGATTGTAGAATTTTGCAAATTGTAGGTGGAGACTCTACATGAATTAATGTTTTAGGACTAGACACCTTGCAGTTAGTTGATGGGTGCATCAATGTTGTTCTCCTTATTCCTAACATGTTTTTCAATATACACTCAATTTATTAGATCTGTTATTCTAGTGATGTGAAAACATTAGATTTTTCTCCTAATGATATAGTCATTCTAGAAATACAAAATCTAGACATCGTTGCTTCTTATGGGAGAGTTGATCATAGTTATCAATTGTACATGTTGATTCTTTGAGTAGAATTTGGCATGAAATATTTGGACATAAAAAATATAGGTATTTGCAAAAATTGAGCACATAAAACTTGGCATCTGGTCTTCATAATGTTTCTTGCACTAATGGAGTTTGTCTAAGTTGTATTCTTGGAAAAAATATCAAAATCCTTTTCCTAAAGGTAAGGCCTTGCATGCTATTGCACCTCATGAGTTGGTACATAGTGATCTCATATCATTTTTAGGGGCTAAGTATGCACTCAATTTTATTGATGACTTCTCATGCCCCTCTTGGGTGTACTTTCTTAAGTACAAGAATGAGGTATTTGCTACTTTTAAAGCCTTCAAAGCTTTTGTTGAGAAGCAATCCTCTCTTTCTATCAATAAACTACACATAGATAATGGGGGTGAGTATGTCAATTAGGCATTCAAGGATTTTTGTAGAGAACATGACATTCTACATTGGCGCTTAGTTCCCTACAACCCTTATCAAAATGGAATTGCTTAAAGAAATAACCTGACACTCAAAGAGATGGAAAATTGCATGGTTCAGTCCAAGAACATGACACCTTCTTTTTGGGTTGAAGCAGTTAATTGTGCCAATTAAATTCAGAATTGGATGTCTCATAGGGTAGTGCTACATATTACTCTAGAGGAATCTTAGACCCATGTTAAGCTCAATGCCTCTACTTTTAGGGTACTTGGCAGTCCAACGTGGGACCCAGTTCTAGATAAAAAGTGCAAATCTATGGAGAAGAATAGCCAACAACTAATATTAATTGGTTATTGTGAGGATATGAGGTCATATAGGTTATTTTATCTTATTTCTAAAGATGTCTTATTCCAAAGGGCTGTCCATTTTGATGAGTTCTTCAACCCCACATCGTCCCCTAGTCCCACATTTGTTTTTTGTAGAATAGGAAGATGATGAACATTTTGTTGTTGCAAATCATACTACTAAAGATGAAAATCAACTAGAAGAAAATATGTCATCAACACCAACATAACATGAGAAACCTGAACAAGAACAACTTGATGAAGATCATCATTTGAGGAGGATATTTCATGTGCAAAAGAGGATTTACAGGTATGGATATGAGCCGAATGATTTCAACTATTTTTCCTTTGACCCTCACCATACTTAGTCACAAACAACTTGTGTCTCTTTTTTGAGTCATGCCATTTTAGATGATGCATAATAATTTTCAGATGTTATTGGGATACTCGAATGAGATGTTTCCATGATAGAGGAGTACTCTTCCTTGTTGAATAATCACACACATGATCTCATTCCTCTTCCTAAGGGACCAAAGATAGTTCATTGTAAATGGGTCTAGATAACCAAATATGTAGTAGATGGCTCTGTTGACAAGCATAAGGCACATATTGTGGCCAATGGATTTTCATAAGTTAAAGGGATTGATTATTTTGAGACATTTCCCCCATTTCCAAGATGAATTTCATATGTCTTGTGCTTTTTCTTGCTACCTTCTGAGGCTTGTCGGTTTACCAGATGGATGTGAATATTACTTTTCTACATGGTGGTTTACATGAGGAAATATTCATGGAACAACTTCCTATTTTTTTAAGGATTATTCTCTTGGTTGTAGGCTTCAAAATTCACTGTATGGTCTCAAACAAGCTCCTCTAGATTGATATGAGAAGATGGATAGTTTTATGATTACTTCAGGGTTGAATCGTTGTCAATATGATCCTATGGTTTACACTTGAAGGCAGGGCACTGATCTCTTTATTTTGGTTTTGTAGATGATTTAATTCTCACTAGGATTTCTTCATCCATGATTCAAAGTGTTCAACAAGCATTGATGGATCAATTTGATATGATTGATCTAGGTCTTTTGCATTATTTTCTTGGTTTGTAGGTTCTTCAATTTGCAGAAGAGATCTCCATTTTTAAATAGAGTTGTGCACTTGATTTACTTTAGAACTTTGGCATGGTTGATTGTAAGCCTACACCTACTCCATTTTAGTTAGTTGTTACCCTTTATTCTAGTTTCGCTTCACCACACATTAATCCTTCACTATATTGACAACGGTTGGGAGTCTACTATATTTTACTCATACATATCCTAAAAGTTTTGTTGTAGTTGGGTTTGTCTCTCGATTCTCTCAAGATCCTCATGAGAGTCACTAGAAGGCAGTGAAGTGCATTCTAAGGTACATCTAGGGTATTGTCAGTTTTGGCATTCAGTACACCTCTAATGCTTCTCAGCTTATGGGTTTCATTGACTCTCATTTGACTGGCCCATTTGATGATCGAAAGTCCACATATTTCTTTGTCTATTACCTTCGCTCCAGTGTAGAAGTTGAGCATCGTGCTATAATTCTTGCTAGTTGGGAAGCTCTTTGGCTTTGACAACTAATAACAGAGTTTGGCATTTAACAGAATCATCCTACTAGTCTTTGCTTTGATAATTATAGTTCCATACACATTTCTCACAACCCAATGGAACATCAAAGGACAAAACACATTGATATTCACGTGTACTTCATTTGACAACTCATCTGAGGATGTCATTCTCAACTTGGATTATTTTCCTACTGAAGAGCAAGTTGCAGTCATCTTCACTAAACCTTTGGTATCACCTCAATTTATTCAGTTACAATTGATGCTTAGGGTGAAGGAAGTTGTCCTTGGGGGGTCATCTTGAATCCTCCTACCTTTACTTTTTGTTAATGTTGTTTTCTCTCTTTTGGGGGCTATTTTTTTTCCTACAGGTTTTTCTCTTTTTCTCCATTTATGAGAGTTTGTAATGAGGTACCTTAGCAGGCCTAGTTGTCGGGACCCATTTTTATCTTCTTTGTTTACTCCCTACATTTCTCTTAATGGAGGGTGTCGGTGTTATTTTCTAATGCAACCAACTATTGTTAGTTGTAAGCTTACATATACATTCTTATCTACCCAGTTGTGACAACTATATTTTTTTAACATTGGACTTCTTCCATTGTTACATATAAAAGACATTCTTTTATATTTAATATACAATAAATTTAATAAATCAATTCCATTCTCTATTGTAGAAGGTTTTTTTTTGGTTTTGCAGTGATTTCTATTCTTGAAATGTTCTTTTAAACATCTTCAAAGCAACATGTAATAGTAGCTAGAAAGTCAATTATGTCAGAAATCCTGAGTACTTTATATAAGTATATCGTATATAATGCAAATATTCTCTTCTCCAATAAAACATGTTTTTATATACCTTTCTCTATTCATTTGAACATGGTATCACACTCACTACATATGCGAAGGAGATAAATTTTTTTATTAGTGTGGGAGCCAAGAAATGTTTGACGAAGAAATTGTTTCTCCATTAAAGAAGGGTGTAAGCCATGCAATATTGAATATGCTTACACAAAAAGTTTAATGTAAAAAGATTAATATTGTGATGCTCGAATTGTAAGAAACAAAATGTCATCAACAGGTTGTAAGTTAAAAGTTTTATTAAAAATATGTTCATATCTTTTCAGGAGTTTTATCTTATTTGAAATAATACAATACAAGTCTTAAGCATGGAAAAGTTTAATAACAAAAAATTTCATACTTAACATAATTATTTTTAATTGAAAATAATCTTTGGACATATGTAGATGGAAAGGGGGAAAAACCCACATGACTGGAAAGGCAAGTAGAGTGAGAGATCATAGATGATAGGAAAAAATCTCTTATTGGGATAGGTGTATCTTATTCTGGAATTCATCATCTAGATTAGACAGAAACTAGTAAAGAAATTTGGGAAACTTTAGAAAAGAATTTGGGACTAAAGCCCAAAATGCAAAGTTTACTTTATAGCGATAACTTTTTTGCCTCAAAGAAAGAATGTTATATTATATAAAACAATTTTAAATCGAATTTGGTACTAAAGCCCAAAATGCAAAGTTTACTTTATAGTAATATTTTTTTTTTCAAAAAAAAGAATGTTATATTATATAAGAATATCTCAAATAATGTCATTGTTGTTGTTGCACTTAAGTAATTGAGTTTAAATGCATTATCAGATGTTATATCAACACTTATATTTAAATAAAACAGTTAGGGCTAAATGAAGATGAACAAGGTTAGTATGCATTTTATTCAATGATCATCACTAGAAAAAAGAAACAACATAGGATTTGGTTCAAATAACATACAAAATAAGAAATAATTTGCTATTATTGTGCTAAGTCAAGGTATATATCCTAGAATATTAAGGTTAGGGCCATATATATTTCTAATGGTAAAGTTGCCAAAAATTGTGACATGCAATGAAACAATTGAAACCAATGGTAGAGGTGAGAAGTTTATGTTTTGAACATGGTTTGGATTCTTCAAAGGTAGTCGGAAGAATGAAAGATCTTCATTATTCTTTGACAACCTTTTGTTTTGGGAATTATGGTGGTTTTTAGATGGAGGTTTATGGACTAGTTTTGGGGGCATCGAAGTTGAGTTCAATGTGTACACATGAGAGAAAAAACATAAACCTATTTTAAAGTTTTGGCATAATCATATTTTAAGTTTGATTGAGAAGAGGAGAACTAGTTTGTTCCAAGTTTTTGGTTGTGTTTCAAATTTTTGTATCAAGGGAAAGTGAAATTTAAGGTTGTTTCTTTTCATGTAAGTAAGGATAGTGTTAGGATATGACACTAAAGTAATGGGTGGGTGCAAGCTAATGATGGTCTCTCATGATGCATTAGTAGCAATGCAAACATGGAAAAACAACAATCTGTTAACTTGGGGGATTATTTAAGATACTTTTACAATGAATTTGAATATGGTAAAAAATATGAAATATAGGAAATTGAATTAGGTTTCCGAATATATAATTTTTATTTATAGAATTTGTGAATAACTATGTGAAATTTGAGTTTTTATAACATTGGTATGTTATTTTTCAAGCAACATATAATGTATATGTGTCTGTTAGTTCAAGTGTTGAGTATTTTAATGATGCAATTTTCTTAAATGTTTTTGTATAATTGTAGATAACCCATTGTTCTAGTGCGAGCTATTTTTTTAAAGTTTATAATATTAATTTTGTATTTTATTTAAATTTTGAAAGTCAATATATTCTTGAAATTACAACGCCTTGTATTAGTGAATTCTACGAGCATAATAACATTATCAATTGTTTTTAGATTGTAGATATCAATCTCTTATAGTACGATATATAACTTATTAAAAAAATGGTTAAGTTGGTAAAAAGTTATAGAAGAAATAAAAGAGGTATCTATTTTAGAATTCTGATATATAACAAGACAAAAATATATTAAAAATAGTTAACTATATATATATAGTTTAAATTATATATTTGGAATTTGCATAGTCAACTCTATTTGTGTTTGTAGTTTCATTGACAATGAATTTGTGTAGCCTATAGAAAAAACAATGTAAACAAATAGAGATATTGAGAGGTATTCATAAAAATGTAGGTTTCAATGTATTTGCAGACCAAACCACTAGGTTTGTCATCTCAAACCTAAATCTGAGGAAACCAACTCAACAATCACATGCTAGAGTTGTCATTCCCGCCCCCCCAAAAAATGAAATGGAAGGAACATAGATGCACTCCTAAGAATGCACATACACTCTAAGAACATGCACATGTTCTTGGAAAGTGTGTGCTTTCCATTTCTCTCTCCCTCTCTCTCTTCCCCCCTAATGAGCCCAATTATTTCCTATTCCAAAGGCTAATCTTTGACGCATTTTTCACCATAATATGACTTAATATTTACTTTTGACCATATTTAGTAGTAAGTCATGGATATTTTACATGTTGCTTAGTGAATGTGTGTTGAGGTGGATTTTTGTGTATAATGTGCCTTTTTGCTCTAATGTTTTTGCCAAAGATGTGTATTCCACCAAGCAGGCCAAACTTCATGAGTATGTGGCGCCAACACCCTAGAAACAAGGGATTTTGTATCCCTCAAAGAGTTTCCAACCAAGGATCAAGGGACATTGTCCCCACCTACATCTAGAACGCTCCTTGTTCATAAATGCTCACTCCTGGTCAACAACAATTCAAGATACATGTGTAATTGGTTGAGATTCATCATTCACCCACTTCTCTCCTTGATCTAAGAATGAGGAGTCAAGTTTCCAAGCCTATATATAGACCTCTATCCTAGGGAAAGAAGGGGAGAATTATTGAGAAGCATTGTATTGAGACTTTCTGAAGACTTTTTGTTGAGACTTAGATCTTTTTTCTCTTGATGTATTCCTACTATTAATGAAATAAAGATGGTTATGTTCTCATCTCATTAAGTTTTCTTAAGGTTCCTTGTGCTTCTTGGATAGGGCCCACTCAAGAGGGCTCAAGGACCCTATTGTAATCTATGTAGTTTTCATGCATGTTAATTAGTGATTAGATGATAATTTCATTTTCTCTTGAAGCCTACTATAGTTTTGCATAATAATTTATGGTTTTGTTAAGGTTATCATTGACTAGTTAGTTACAAAAGGCATCCTGTAGAAATGTTCAATAGCCTTTTGGAGCATTCTTAAGTGTCTCCCAAGGCCAAGAGCCTCAGATTAATTTGATTTTATTATACTCTAGCTTTGTTCATGCTTCTAAAAGCTTATACTACCTTTCTAGGCCTCATTACTGCTTCATGTAGGAGTTTCCTATAGAAACTGCACAATTTCTGTAGAAACTATACAATTCATGTAAAACTTCCTATAGGACAATTTTAGCTTTAAATTTCATTTTATCTTAATCATCTTTTCATTAAAACATCAACAAACAATAAAAAGACATATGTATTGCTATTGATCAAAGGGTTAGACAAATTAGATTATTTAATTCATGCATTAGTGTAGCTTTACTTCAATTACAGATTTTTGTCATAACTTAGATTGAATTCATATTCCTTTCTCAGTTTAATCTTTATGATTCAATATTCTTTACTACCATTAGAATAATTTATTTCCTTGCAATCTAGATTAGTTTTACTTTTAGATTGGTTTGTTTCCCTTCAAGTAATAATTTACAATTTCTTTCTACCATTTTTATTTTCCCGCACCATTCTTAACGTTTGATCAGTCTTGGACCTTTTCTACCGACATGTGCCTACTGCATACATAGTACATAACACCTCTTAAGTTTGTATGAACCCCAGGTTGACAAAGTAAAGTATGAGCCAATGATACAATATCATAATTGGTGTCATTCCTAGTGCCATCACGTTTTCGTACCCTTTCCGGGTAGGTGTTGAAGTCTGCATGTTATTTTCTTTTTTGTTTTCTTTTATGTGACCTGGTGAAGTAAAAAAGGATACCTCAGTCACAAGGCCAAACTCACTATATAATTTTTGTAGTGTATCAGCCCAAGTGCTTTCACTTCATGTGAGTACTGGTAGCTCCTTGTCACACTCTTTTTGCATTATA
>JASDQU010099901.1:773173-786369 GCA_032191745.1 Picea mariana | reverse complement strand
CAAGTGGGTGCTTGAACACAGGGAGTTGTAGCTTCCATCTGGTTGCAGCCAGAGGAACCAGGGTGGCAGGGTGGTGCAAGGGAGAACTCTTGTTCTCTGTTATACAGGTTGGTGCCTGTATGATTGGAAGTTGGTGCTTCCATCCAGTTGGTGTTGGAAACACTCAGGGAGTTGGTGCTTCCTTCTAGTTGGTGCTAGAGAAACTAGGGAGTTGGTGCTTCCTTCTAGTGGGTGCTAGAGAAAACAGAGAGTTGGTGCTCTCAGCAAGTTGCAGCTTGCAAAACAGAGTTTGTAGCCTCATTATGAGTTGGTGCTCATATGTATGATAATGTAAAGAATGTAACTATTAATTATCATATAAAGAAAAAGAGGTTTTTACCCTGTATGGGTTTCCTCAGGAAATATTTGTCTCTGTGTTTCTCATATATGTGACTGATGCTGAATGTGCCATTGTTTATTTCCCTGCATTATTGTGATCATCATTTAGTATCTCAACAAAGATTTTAAAAGAAGCATAATTGTTTAAGCACGGTAACAACTGATTCACCCCCCCCTCTCAGTTTTCCAACTCCTTTTTCACGCTTGGTCACTCCTCGACTGCAACTCTCCTCCCAATGCTAACCTGAATTCACAAAAAACAAATGAAGAACTCCACATGCATTTGATCTATGAACTAATGGGTTAGATATTAAATCAACATATAAGCAATATTCAAACAATAGAAACCTCATCTGGCGGGATGTGAAAGTACTTCTTTTATTAATCTCGCAAGAATGCCTTACAATAGTGAGATCGTCCACTGCTCCTTGAATATGGTTCTGGGCTCCTCTTCAACTATGCTCCAATTGCTTCTGTATATGCTTCTATTCACACAATAGTTGCAAAAGGTTGAGGGAAGGGGAATGTTAATTCAAGTAGAGTTTCTTTACTATGATTTTCCTCCTCTCAAATGGGACGCCTAACCCTTCTTTTATAGGCTATAAGGAGCTAGGTATTTAGTCGAGTGACTAGCCATGCATGGTCAAAAGGTTTAGTTAACTTACCCAAAACTATGTGTTTCATCAGCAACTTTCCATTTTTTGTGATTTTATAGGTACATGCGGGCTGTAATGGGCCAACTAGCATGTACACGCGGGCTGTAGTGGGTCAGCTAGAGTGTACACGCGGGCTATAGTGGGTCAACTAGCGTGTGCCTTTAAAAAAGGTGTTTTTAAGAAGAGATGTTTAGTAGTGGCTTGGCAAAGAAGGAAAATGAGATGGCTTGATGCTAGGTAAGCATGTCTGGTGCAAATTAGGTTTATAAAAGATGCCCCCTAATGTGTGAGGTTAGAAGAGCATCTGATGGCCGAAATACATTATCAATCTTTATCAACGTACCAAACTAGTGAACCCAGGGACCAAAATTCGGGAGGTGCCATCTGCAAAATAAAAATTGTCTCACTGAGGCAGGCATACCCATGCTCAGAATGAAATAAAATCATGACTACCAATCAAATACACTATAGATCCATGTCATATAACTATATAAAGTGTAGCCGTGAGAAATACACAACCTATCTACATCTCAAAATAAAAAATATATACATGTATAGTATCCATCTTCTAGAAGTTGATAAGGCCTGATGGTTGGAGATGAGGTCTTCAGAGCTCGAGCATCAACTTCAAAATATTCAAAACTCGAGTAGGAGTGTAATATGAGTGTACAAATTCACTACCCAGAGGTCTTTGATGACTCATTGGACATGGACTAGAGGATCTTGATGATCATGCTAAAGGCTTCATTGATTTTGACCAAAGACTTGATTGTACTTTTGGGATGGCCGGGCATGAGGGTAAGAGACAAACTGTAGAGAGGCCGACTCAAGATTGGTAAATAACATGATAAATGATGAGACTCAGGAAGCATGATGTTGACATAAGTTCACGATGCAGGAGGTAATGCAAACTCTCCATATGTTTGGAAGAATAACCAAATGGAGGAGGACATATCTCTACAGAGTGAGAATAGCTTCCTAAGTTCATATTAAATCCCAGGGCTTGACGAACAAACGAAAGGATGTGTTTTGTCCAAGGGTGACTCATTGTGCTGCCAATAACAAGAAAATACTTTTCCCTTCCTGTTTTTGGGGTATATTTGATTTTTTTTCTCTTTTTCAATAATTTTGGAAAAAGAATAAAAGAAAGCTATGTAATAAAGGAGGAACGAGTGTCACAAACATACTAGTTCTAGGCGCAAGGAAAAGACTAATGTTTAGAACAAGGACACTCATAAAATTACCTATTGGCACAAGGGCAGACCCAGGGTTCAATGCTACAATAGCGCACCAACAAAACCCTAACTGTCGGCCCTTTCGGCAACACCTACGAAGAAGATGAAGTCTCACCCGAGGTAGAGGCAGGGGTGGTTGCAGGATTCAGATATCTGCAACCTTAGTTGGGACATGAAACTGTAATTCTAACACTTAACAGAGTGCTTAATAGTTAATCTTCATCAATATTCAATCTTAATATACTTCGCAGATAGCACAGAGCATCACAACATTTACTTAGATCTAATATCTTTCAACACTAATCAACAATAAAAAAGATCATATCCGTGGTTCACCCCCACCCTAGGGCTATGTCCACAAAGTATTCTTCTTTATTAATGTCTTCAATTGGTCACAACACAAATCCTCGAAACCCTATTGTGCACAGGACAGAAGATCCGCGCAACTTGCTAGATCCTTCTTCCTTGCTTTACAACACAAAGCCTTCTATAGTCTCTCACAGGGACTTGCACTCATCTTTGCAAGTCTTACACAGAATGCACAAAGCCTTACAATACTTGATCACATAGATCCAACTCTTATCACTTTAGCCAATTTGCACTAAGCAATCACCAAGTTCACTAAGCAACAACTTCTACTACTTATTACATTGCCTATCAATTTATACATTACAAAAGTGGGCCTAAGCATGGGTAAACCCATGGGCTAACATCCCTTTCCCATTACATTAACCCAAAACCCTAAAAGGACCCAAAAAAGGTTCTATCTTCCACGATTTCCACTTTGCGTTGCGCTCCATATTTGACAAGCTGTCGAAGTCCCAAAAATAGTCAAATATGACCAAGTGTTCCTCAAAACTTGGTCAAGGGCCAATAGGCCCCCAACACTCACCTGTGACTCGTCCCGAGTCACTCTGGTCTGATCAAATCTACCTCAAGCTTGGATCGAGCTACTTCAACCTACTTCAGTGCGACAACCTCTTGCTCAATGAACTCCTAAACAACCTCTTCGTTGATAGGTCCTTCTAGTTGTTGTTCGATTGCAACAACTACTTGTTCAATTAGTGTTCCTTGGCCTTCAATTTATTCAAACAATAGGTAGGATACCTCCCAGCTCGGGTGGAGTTTCTGGGTGACTTCCATCACTTGGTTCTGCATGGTAAGAACACGTTGTTGGGTAGTGCATTGTTCTTGGGATATCTTTATCCTCTCGATGGGTGACAGGAGCTTGAGTTGTGCATGTACTATATCTGCGTACTAATTTGCATCCTAGAGTTGGGACTCCAGTTTCTTCAACTCTGGGTATTCATATAGTTGTTCATATATTTGTGCGCTTTTGCTACTGAGTTGTTTACATTCTGCAGCAAGTGTTTTAATCCTCTCGACTGCATTCTAAGCATTCAATTATCATTGGTCGCGCACTTCTTACAAAGTTTTTGGTATGGTATGAATTTCTAATTCCATGACCCTTTGTTGAAGTTGTTGAATAACTTCAGCTAGCTTCGTCACTTAGCGCTCTATGGGCTCTTCGACCTTCTACTCTAATCCAGTCATAGAGAAAAATTCTCCGTTGACTGCTTCTTCAATTCCTATCTGCTTTGCAAGCAACTGCTCTTTCTCTTTTTGGATCTTCTCTCTGTCTTCTTCAAATTTTTCTTGGAGAGCATTCTTCTCTTGTTGCGCGGCTCAACGTTGTTCAGTAAGTTCCTCCTGTTCTTTCTTTAGTGCCTGGGTGGCTTGCACTTTTTCCTCTTGATAAAGTTGAAGGTGTACTTCGATTGTATCAACAATATTGCAGAGCTGAATTGATTCATCTCCCGCTTCTGTTGTTCCTTCTGAAAGAGGTGTAGTAGAGGTTGCTTAGCTAGACTAGAGTGCTTTTTGTACTCCCTGGAGAGAGATCTCAATTTGGTTATACATTTGTTCCTACTTCACCTCCTGCTTCTCTATGATTTCCTTTGAAGCATCATTGACCGCTGCAATAATGAAATCAAATCCATCCAACGTGAGGGAAGTTTGCATCTTGGTTACAGGGGTTCTTGGTTTCTTTCTGGACGAATATTTCAGAGGCGAGACCTTCCTTTTCTTCAATGAGTCTTCTTTGTCCTGAGGTGGTGGTACTTTGAATCTCTGGGTTTTTGTACCTTCTTCTTCATCACCTGCTTCATCTGGTGTAATGGAATCCTTCCTTACAGATAGGTTGTCAACATCCTAGACTTCTTCATTCTTCTTCGTCGACTTTGCTTTCTTTGTCTTACTGGGCCCAGGTGTATCCTGCGCAGTTTCGGGGCTGTCGATAATGGACATTTTTGCAGAGTCTACTGGAACAAGGAGGTCCATCGACCATTCCTTGGTGATCTCTTCCAGGTCTTCTTCTGTCAGCTTATAATAGGACTGAAGTTGTTCTTGGTGATCATCAACGCGTGGGGTTAGGTATATAAAGTTGCAGTCCACGATGAACTTTATCAGAGGTTGGAATATATGTAAAGTGTTCGGGGTTATGTTTGGTTCACTCCTTATGGCTGCTTTCAATTGGTTATAGTACACGTGGAAAACAAAATTCGATTTCCATTGCTTGCTCATGCTGTTCGAGTACCATAATGTACTGAATGTCACAACTAGTGGCTCAAAGGGATTAAGGTCCAGGAAGGTTGCACCTTCCAGTAGCTCCCATGCAATAAAATTAATCAGTATCACGAGCCAGCTAAAATGGAATTCATTCCCTTGATCCTGGGCTTCTCTGTAGTCAATCTCCAACTGATTCACTAAGTACTTCGCTTAGTTCATTTGTAGTCCCTCGACACACTTTCTTGCGAGGTCAACTACAAAGCTAGATACTTGTGTCGGTCAATTCTTGTGTACCATCTTCCCTGTGATTAGTTGGCATGCGAGGTGCACTACGCCACTTTCAATAGAAGCTACCTTGTAGCCTCTTGCGCCTTTCTCAACATTGTCATAGGCTTCTTTGATCTTCTTCACAAGAGTGTAGTCTGCGGTCTTTCTAGGATAGTACTCATGGGGATCAAGGCCCTGCATGTTAAGCCTGATGATCCTATTGATCAACGTCGGATCAATAGTTATGCAATGCTCTAACCATAGGTATCCTCTTTCATAACTTTCTAGCAGCAATTTTACATAAGAATTCACCTCCCAGTGTCTGTCGAAGTGCGGTACTTTCATAACATTGAGAAAAGTAGACTGTGCGAGGTTCATCGTCCATTGCTAAGGGATGAGCTTCAAATTATTGACCTTGGTTCTCGTCAAGTAGTTATACAGGGTGAGCATGATGTAAGTTTTATGGTCGCCCGGGTTGAAGTCACAAAACTTCAATGCTATAATCTTGTCTTGATCTGCGCGGTAGGTGCATACTCCTTTTGGTAGATAGGTAGTGACTAGGGTGTATTCAAATTCTTTAGGGAAACTGTCCCTATTAATCTCATCGTTCAGAGGGGGTATGTAAGTTGGTGGGATGGATGGAACTAACTTCGCGTTGGCTATGTCGTCCTTATTCTTAGTTCTTCTTTGTGCACCGGCTTGAGATGTTCCTACTCAAGCAGTCGACGAGGAGGCTTGCACTTCTCTCGTCGATGATGCTTGGACTCCAGTGGAAATTCTTCTTTTCAACATGACTCATGACTCTCTCAGTCATTAAATCGAGAAGGACCTCTATGAAGGATTCCTCAAGTTTGGTGAGCTCGTCAGATATACGTACTCGGGAAATATAATCGGGGTCACAATGATCTCAAAATGTTGCACCAGGATGAACAATATGCTTTCAATGATCACTGTAGACAATCACTAGTTCTGCAGGCTTCAATTTTTTAGTTGGAAAAAGTATTCTTCGGGCATAGCACGGCGAGCTAAATAGGAAATTCGTCAATGGTCTTCTTGCAATAGGTATGAAGCTTTCATGAACATTGATCCATTCAACATGCCATGGTCCAATGGTCTGGTGGTGATACTTTAATTCTTTTCTTTCCATTTAGGGGGGAAGTCAAATGGGTATATTGGTCCAACGACTATATTGCTACATCATGGCGAAGTGTCGTATGTCGTTGTTCTGATATCCTGATGAAGCTCAATTCCTATGATTTTTCCTTCTGCAAAGTTTCCTCTAGAATATTCTGTAACTTTTCAATCTTGGCCCTCTTCTTACTTAGATTCCTAGCCTTCTTCCTAGTAAGCTTCATCTCGGTCATCCTTTTTCCAGTTTGATCCTTATCTTCTCTCGACATAGTCACTTCACGATGCTGAGATTCTTTCTTCATATCCAAGGGTAATACACCTTCATCATATGGATTAGGTATTTCGGTCTTTTTTGGTTCCTTTAATGCTCTTATAGCTTTGAAATCCAAGTCCCTAGTGTTCAATAGCTTAGATATGTTCTCTTGTTCTTCCATCACGTAGGCGATCTTTCTAGTCATAAATTCCATGAGTTCTTGCTTCTTTTTTTCTAGGGCTTCCTTTTCTTCTTTTCTTTGGATCTGGTCTTTTTCAATCCAGATCTTGCCTAACAAATATGAAAATGGGGCATAGTCCTCAATAAATTTAATAACTTTAAATTCTTCCTCCGTTGAAGCTCCATGGGTACTCATAGCTATCCAGGTAATCCTTCCACACAGGGTTACCATTTTTCCTTTAAACAACCCTATTTTTCCTAGTGAAGGAACCATAATAGGCCTTCCTAGGGTTTCCCAAGTACTTTTTGTCATAATTTTCATCTGTGTTCCCTCATCCAGAGCACAGTCAATGTTGAAGTCTCTTATTCTTACTTTGATTTCTCCTTTTCTTTGAAGATCTCTGACAAACTTGCATCTTTATGTTCCTCCAGGGTTTCTTTCATTTTTAGTAACATAATCTATGATTCTTTCTGGGGTTCTTCTATAATATTAGTCTCTTGATCTCCTTTAGATTTTGCTTGTTTCCTATTCATCTTTTCAAGTCTAGAAATCATTCTAGGGAAATCCAGTACTTCATGGTCCATAGTGTTACAACATAGGCAACTAGGGTTTATCCTAGGGCATTCCTTAGCAAGATGTCCTGGTCTTCTGCAATTGTTACAAAGAGTTAATACTCTCTTTCTCTTCAATGATCCCCAACTTTTTTTGTACTGCTTTCTAGGGTCATAATGGCTAGCTTGCAAAAATTTCTTTCTAGGATCCTACATCCGTTGGTTAGTCCAAAAATTCTTTCTATGCATAGTTATAACATATCTTTCATTATTCTTATCAGATCTATTCATATCAAACATTATTTCATGTAATAATGCCCTAGTTTTCAAGATAAGACAAAATATATCAAGCATACCTAAATCCATATCTAGAAACAAAAAAAATTTCACTTATCTTACTTATACAGAGCATAAATCTTCTAGATCTAAGAAATTTTAACTATTCTTACCTTTATCAGAGCACAGAGCTTACAGATCTTACTTATTTCCTTTAGTATCAACCTCTTTTCTTGTAGATCTAACTTCTTTCCTTCAAATATTTCCTTCCTTCTTTGGCACAGAGCTTTTTAGATCAAGTGGATCGTTGCACACTAGGGCATAGATCCATGCACATAGATTTCACAATTTTAGGACGAACCTTTGCACAAAGCTTCTTCTACTTAGTTCCCAGCAATCACAGTTTTAGGTCCCAACAACAGAACCATTTGTTGGCACAGGGGAAGACCCAAGGTTCAACGCTACAATAATGCACCAACAAAACCCTAACTACCATCCCTTTCGACAACACCTACGAAGAAGATGAAGTCTCACCCGAGGTAGAGGCAGGGGTGGTTTTAGGAATCAGATGTCTGCAAACTTAGATGGGACACATACCTGTGATTCTAACACTTTACAGATCACTTAGCAGTTAATCTTCATCAATATTAAGTCTTATTGTACTTCACACATAGCACAAAGCATCGCAAAATTTACTTAGATCTAAGATCTTTCAACACTTAGCAATAGTAAAACAGATCAGATCCATGGTTCACCCACACCCTAGGGCTACGTCCACAAAGTATTCTTCTTTATTAATGTCTTCAATCAGTTATAGCACAAACCCTCCAAACCCTACTGCGCACAAGACATAAGATCTGCGTAACTCACTAGATCCTTCTTCCTTGCCTTACAACACAAATCCTTCTACAGTCTCTCATGGGGACTTGCAATCAGCTCTGTAAGTCTTACATAGAATGCAAAAAGCCTTACAATACTTGATCACACAGATCCAACTCTTAGCACTTTAGCTAATTTTCACTAAGCAATCACCAAGTGCACTAAGCAACAACTTCTACTACTTCTTACATTGCCTATCTATTTATACATTACAAAAGTGGGCCTAAGTGTGGGTGAACCCATGGGCCGACATCCCTTTCCCATTACATTAACCCAAAACCCTAAAAGAACCCAAAAAGGTGTTTAGCTTTCATGATTTCCACTTCGCGTTGCAATCCATCTTTCACAATATGTCGAAGTCCCAAAAATGGTCAAATATGACCAAGTGTTCCTCAAAACTTGGTCAAGGGAAAACAATCCCTCCTGTGGCCAAAGGTGTCAAGACGCAAAGGCAAAGTGCTACAGGGCTTGTGTATAAGGCATGCTTCAGATGGTTTAGTTGAGAGCAACATGGAGTTGACATTAGGCCAAAGATGTGGGTATGCAAATGCGATTAATAAGACACACAATGGTAACGTCCTTCTATGTAATTTTAATGATCCTAGAGAAGGTAAACTCGGTCAGGTTTTCATTTTTAGAGAGTCTGAAAAAAGCATAAAAGGAGACTCTACTAGGGTACCTTTTTTGAAGATAGCCTATTCAGCTCAAAAAAGGGGTAAACTAGCACCGACCAGACATCTTATTCAAAATTGTTTTAACGAGTGTGATACAGACAAGGTCACTCGACAATTTTTTCATTTTTAAGGAGTCTTAAAAAAGCTTAAATATGGACTCCGCCATGAATGTTCTTTTGGACCATTGTAACGAGTGTGAAAGAATAAGGTTACTCGATGATCTTTTCAATTTTAGGGAGTTTGAAAATAGCTTAACTATGGACTCCGTGGGGGTTCCTTTTTCATAAATTTAGTCACTCAAGCTCGAGCAAGGGTTAAAATTATACCTGAGAATACTCTTCTAGAGAACCGAGGCTCCTAGAGTATACATTTGTTTGTATAGTTGACCATTCAGACTGAAAAAGGGGTAAGCTACCATCGGATAGGCGTGCCTTCAAATTCTAGTTTAACGAGTGTGAAAGACAACAAGATCACTCAACAATATTTTCATTTTTAGAGGGTTTGAAAAGGGCTTAAACGAAGAATCGTTGGGGGCTATGACTCAAGTATGAAACTAGTTTAGGTAGAGCCTGCTGTTAGGCTTAGACCAAGAGTCTCTTCGATAGTCAACTTGGAAAGTCTCCCAAAAGGGAGGAAAACACAAACCATGGTGTAAGTCCTCCCACAGTATATAAATTGTAGTCATGGCTTCAAGGATAGACTCATCTAAAGGCAATTCAAAATTAAAGAAATCATGCAAACGAGGGTCGACAATCCCAAAGGGTGAAGTAAAATGACCATACTCCATATGATGATGGAGGTTCTAGCCAGGACTGGCAGAGTCTATCAGTGAATAATCATGATCACGAGGGCTTGAGGATTTACTAACAATGAGATCAGACTCAAAAGGATACTCAAGCCCACTTGGACCAAGAGGGGGAAGCAAGGGCTCCCATGCCCCCATTGGATACACCAATGGATCAATTTCTGATTCCAAGTCTTGAGAAGGAAAACATGATTGCATAGGTTCCTACTCAGAAGAAATTGAACGTCGAGGATAAGACACCCCATAATTAACCTGTGGCAGGGTGGAGTCTACATGAACACTAGGAACATATAAAAGGGAAGCCTGAACTAACACTGAATTAGGATGGTGATTATCATATGCTAGCTGGTCAATAGTGACAATGCTTCCATTGTGAGGGAAATGCTTCACCCAAAAGAGCGTAGATACCACAACATTCATAGCATATACATAATCATGCCCAAGAATCATATTTAAATCTAACGGGTCTTGCACCACTATAACATAAAAAAGGACAGTCTTCCCACCTAATGAGATACGTAAATGAGGAAGAAACCCCAAATATTCACTAGGACATCTGTCAAAATCCAACATTTCATGCGAAGAAGACAAAAGCTCGAGAGATCCCAAGACTTTCCAAACTGAGGAGGATAAACTACTTGCAGAGGCTCCTTCATCCAAAATACATCGATAAATGTTTGTTGAATTAACTTCAACCCTTATTTGAAAAGGTGCAGAATAAGGAAGAAAAGGCTCAACAAGATCATTCTAATCAAAGGAAACCATCCTAGGGCTTGGAGGGGGTGTTCTTGGAGTGAGAGGAATGGCTCCTTGTTCTGAAAGTATGGAACTGGAAATGTTGAAAACATAGTCGGTAGACACTTCACTCCCCAAGAGAGGAGTGGGATTAGCCAAAGATGGCATCGACATGACCACTTTGGTAGACTCGACACTCTTCAAGAGAAGAGTGGGATCAACTAAATATTGCAACGGCATGACCACTTTTGTAGACTCGACACTCTTCAAGAGAAGAGTGGGATCAGCTGAATATTGCAATGGCATGACCATTTTCTCAAGCACTGACTGCATAGGCTGCAAGACTACATGGTATAAAGGCACCTCACCCCTCAAAAGAGGAGTGGGATCAAACTATGATTGCATCAACTTGACCACTTTCTCAACCAATGACTGCATAGGTTGAGAGACTACAAGGTCTAAAGGAACCTCACCCCTCAAAAGAGGAGTGGGATCAGCCAATGACTGCATCGACATGACCATTTTCTCAACCAATGACTGCATAGGCTGAGAGAATACAAGGTCTAAAGGCACCTCACCCCTCAAAAGAGGAGTGGGATCAGCCGATGATTGCATCGGCATGACCACTTTCTCAACCAATGGATGAATAGGCTAAGAGACTAGAAGGTCTAAAGGCACCTCACCCCTCAAATGAGGAGTGGGTTCAACTGATGATTGCATCAGCATGACCACTTTGTAACACACCCACTACGACATAATAGATTTTTTTTCCTTTTTCTCTCTCCTTTTTCTCGAGGGACATAATCCCCAAGTTCCTATGAGGTCCTAGCGCAAGCTAGTCCTTCCTGTCGGGACATTCCCTAAGCTAATCTGCCGGTTCTTTCATTGAAAACCCATCTTGTACAACTCAGGTACCAAGTGTAGCCTTCACCTCCATGTTATCATTGGTTATGACCTCAGCCAAGATAAGAGGCACCTTTCACACTTCGCGACTCAGTGATGCACAAGGGTCAAGTCTTTCGACTCTTCAAACCCCAAAACTCAAAATCCTACCTTTGGGTGAGATCGATGGCTGCGAGTCTCTCCCTTGATCCGATGGTTCTAGCCATATTGGGACTTCATTAACTGGGACTTTGAAAGGCAAGGGGGTCAAGTTTTTTGACTCTTCAAACCCCAAACCCCAAAATCATACCTTTGGTGAGATCGACGGTTGCGAGTCTCTCCCCTGATTTGACAGTACTAGCTATATCGAGAGTTCAATAACCGGGAGTTCAAAATGCAAGAGGGTTGAGTTCTTCGACTCTTCAAACCTTGAACCCAAACCCTATTCATACTAAGCCGATTCAGAGATTTTCATTCCGTGACTTCGTGACTTGCGAAGACGAGGGTTATCTCTCTATGGTTTCCTGGGTGCTGAAACACCAAAAAGCAAAAACCTATTCATACTAAGCTGCTTTGGGGTTTCGCACACTGGGGATTCATGACTTGTGAAGACGAGGGGTCCTACCCTTTGGTCTTCTAGGTTTAGAAACACTAAAATGCCAAAAACTATTCCTGCTAAGATGCTTCGGGGTTTCGAACACCGGGGCTTCAAGACTTGCAAAGACAAGGGGTCCTGCCCTTTGGTCTTCCAGGTGCCAAAACGACGAAATGCTGAAAACTATTCCCGCTAAGGTACTTCAGGGTTTTGCACACTGGGGCTTCACTACTTGCGAAGATGAGGGGTCCTGCCCTTTGGTCTTCTGGGTGCCAAAATGTCGAAATGTCGAAAACTATTCCTGCTAAGCTGCTTTGGGGTTTCACACACCAAGGCTTCATGACTTCTGAAGATGAGGGGTCCTTCCCTTTGGTATTTTGAGTGCCGAAATGCCAAAATGCCAGAGTCTCTTCACGCTAAACCGATGGTTCAGATCACTCCTATATCAATGACCATGATCACGTCGCAATTTTGCGAATCGTGAGTTCGTGCAATCCTACCCGTTGACCACTCCAAGTCGCAGGTCAGTGAAATGCTACCCAACTACCACACATCATATGCCGATGGGTGGTTCCAAATTACTTTGGGACTTTCAGGACATTTCCAAGTCCACCCTCCGACCTAGGTAAAGTTTAAGGCTGACGGGCAATAGAGCTCCTATAGATCCTCCCGAGGGTTCCTGGGTAAATTATCCCTAGGTTTGGTGATCTGACTAAAACCTTCCTAAATCATCGAGCTATATACTCTATGGTAGGGGGTAAGGTAAAAGCATGGGTTTACTATCATAGTATCCCTTTCAAGGGACTTACTCCAACTCGAGAGTGCGAGGAAACTTCCTGGGAGAAGTGCCTTTGGGAAATTAATCCAATGCATAGAGTGAGCCAGGTAGATGAGGCCGTTCTCCAGGGCATGAAATCATATCCTGAACCTATTCATTCTATGTCTAGACTGATTATGGTCATATAAGGATAAGTATGCATCGATTGTTTCCAAATCAAAACATAGGAAAACACTTCCATACAGAAAACATTCATGAGTGTATAAACATGAGCATGCATTTAGTTTGAAATATAAGACATAACACTTATTAGGAAACACCAGTCATGTTGTGACTACTGAGAGGGGTGCTC